>BMAV01017814.1:57740-105667 GCA_019973955.1 Trichonephila inaurata madagascariensis | reverse complement strand
ACACATACGTAACACTGTAGTGCAACTCAATAGCAATTTTACATTAAACCAGATAATGATCACTACTCTGGGAAACTCTACACATCAACGATTCTTATGAGTATCTTTTCCTTGAGTACGCAAGACGGTATTTCCTTAGTTACGTCAATCCACGTACATTTTATGCTTGAAATATTCTCCCATTGAACGGTGCAGCGATTAACATGAAATGCTCTCTTTCTATCGTTTTATAGAGATTACGTATTTTCTAGGGATCAATCTGTTTGTTCCAGATCACTTTGGAGGGGTTGAGAAATGAGAATTATTCATGGGAAGATGACAGAAAATCGTCCATCATTTCAGAGCTTAGAAGCTTTGTGCGAAAAGTGATAACTAAGTTTCACTTTTCGGCACTTAGCTTTAAAATGCGGATTAAAGTTTGTTATGTCTCTTGCAACATTCTGTGTCTTGAAATTCGAGTTGTAGAATATTCTGGGTATGTAGGAAAGTGTCGAATGAGCCCTGGTGTTTTAAACTATCAGACTGCGCTCAAATTTTTTTTAATTGAGATGTAAGGATTTTTTATAGTTTTCTGATTTATTGATGCATCCGACTATCCTAAAATTGTGAATTTTGCCAAAAGTTGGCAAATTATTGCATGATTTTATTTTATAGGCCATCTTATTAGCTTTATGTATTACTTTCCGTTCACTAAAACAAAAACTACAAGTGTTTTAGTAAAAGCAGATGCCATTACTATAAGCAAGATATACTTTAAAATGCATTTTACTCGACATGTGTTTTTTTTTTAAATGCTCAAACGGGGGCAGTGATTGCTCAAAAGTTTTGAAAATAATTAACTGAAATTATTTGTGTATGTTCTGTATAACAGTATAAGTGTTTTTACGTGTAGATTTATTAAACACTGTTTTTATTACAAAATTTATAATTCCTGATGTGAATATAATCACTGTTTTTTAAGCAATTTCATATAATAACTAAGATAAAGAACTGTAGTTTTTGTAAAAATTAAAATATTTCTTATCCTGAAGGTCATTTTAAAAATGAATAAAATAGCAACGCTTGAAAATTGAAAATTTTGTTTTAAAATTTTGTAGAGTGTGGGGCCTCGTTTATGTAATTTTTTTCCCGATTTTAGTAATAATAATTTATTTTTCTTTTCTTAATTTTAACATATTTTTTCTTAAAATGCACTAAATAAATTTAAAAACCACAAAAAAAAATCCCATATCACCATTTTTTTTTATTAAAACTTGTCGCAATTAGTCGCAAAAAAAGTTGTCACGAATACCTTAATGTACAATCGCACAAAATGTTAAAACGTAATAAAAATGTGTATTACGTACATATTATACAGTCATTTAATGTCCTCAAATCGAAAGGCGTCGCCAAATACCGTGATTTACAGCCAACAGTGGAAAGTGTTCTAGCGTGCGTTCGAACACTCTAATAAAAACGATTACAGCGTTTGGCGACACTTTTTGAATTGGTGATGTCTTTCCGTTTGGCTAAATTGGTCGATGGTATTAAACGTAAGTACCAAAAAGGACTTATAAAACTTCTTTTTTATTTAATATTGATATAATTTCATTGAAAATTATCATAAAATTATTGTTTTTTTAAGCTTGATTATCAATTTCAAGATTAAATTACAATAATTGATCTTAACGGAGCTAAATAAAGTCATAGAACTCTTCAGACACAGTTCTCTAAAATGATTTTAATTCCTTTCGCTCTCTCTCTCTTTCTATAACAATGTATTTCTACTCCAGAAAATAACTTTTTTTAATGTTTTGTCTCGTTACATACTTTTATTTCTTCTATTAATTAACGGTCCTGTAGTAGTGCTTATTCAGCAAGCAGATTCTTTTATACAGTTTTAGAAATTGTAGCCTCCAACAGTCCAATAGTAAAAGTCTCTAAATCATCGATACTCAACATGCGGGCCACATGCGGCCCACCGGGCTTTTTTAAGTGGCCCGGTCATGGCCTATTGCTCTGAGAAACTCATTTACTTATGCAAATTTGGTGGGAAATTCTTTGTCAAAAAATCAAATACATCAATTTTGCATTTTGCTGTCGATGTCTTATGGGTTTTAATTTGTATTTTTTTCCCCTTCTGATTAGAGATAACAAACAACAGTGGAGTTGCGACCATTTTATGAGTGGAACTAATTTTTAGCTATCTTTCATATCGTACCGAAAAATATTTGAAGAAAATAGATTGTTTCAAAGCGATTGGGAAGTTGACTGTTTTCTGGTGAAAAACAAACACAGTTCAGTAATTGTTTGCCACGAAAGTGTTGTATTTAAAAAAATACCTATAAATAGGAATCACATACATTCAATGACACTTTTCCTCGAAGATCATTTTCAAGAGAAGATAAATAGGCTTTCTTGAATAATCTTTACAACAGCAAAAAAAGTGTTTTGTCAGTAGTAATATCACAGCTGTAAAAAAGTACCCTATGAAATTTGTTATAGTATTGGCAATCCTATGAAACCGTTCACTGAGAGATGCAGAAATTGTTAAATAGTGATTCTAAAATGCTTCCAATTTAGAAAAATTTAGTGACAAAAGTAAAAAAAATAATAATTTAAAAAAAGCAAAATAGGAGATTCAACATTTTGATCAATTTCCACATTTTAAATTTTCTATATTACCTTGGTCTTAAAGCATTTCTACCCCCCCCCTTCCATTAATTCTCATGTTGCGGGCCGCGTGAAATATCTATTATATGTATGAGGCCCACGTGAAAGAGCTAACATATGTATGCGGCCCGGCAGAAAAAAAAGGTTGAGTACCCCTGCTCTAATTGGTTGGTTGACTGATATGTAGACAGACGAGATGCTACTGTCCTTGTACTTGTGCTGGATGTTTCGTACGCATGGTTCAAGATGACTTCTTCCAGGTGTGGTTGTTGTACAGTCCTTGATCTACTTCTCTATCTGGTACTGGCGATAAATGAACAGTTTTCGCAACAACTATCGAGGTAATCACTGAAACATTTTGTGGTTTGGCATGCGTCTACTTGGAAAACGTTCCTGATACAGCTGCAGCGATGCTCTGCTGTTACCATTAACAGCACCGTACATTAGACATATGTTTGCCTTTTTGCTATTTCTAAAATCACCCTTAACGACCGAAAAGCGCAAATGCCGATTTTGGGTTTGCAGCAGATCACTGAAGACAAGCAACATGAACATTGTTGTCATGAAGGAGACGAGATAGTTCGTCAATTTTCCTCTGCGTTCCATTAATGTTGAGCTGAAGAATATTCAATGTCCTCGTAGCATACTTCTCGGAGTGTTCCCGGGCATCAGAACACGACGCGTCGGCTACCCCGGACGCGGTAGCATTATTAATATCACTATATATTGTGATTAATATCACAATATATTGTCTTTGATGCCAACGCAGTAGCAAAACAAAAGCTTTGCTCAAACCCAAGAAAAAAAAATATCGCTGCCAGAATTAAATTATAGCCGAGAAATTACGTCAACAATAACTAGAATAAGGACAAAGCATTTTAAGGGCATGAAGTTTCTGCCCGATGGTTCAACATCATATGTGGAATGCAGGCATTGTCCAGGCACGCATCTGGATTCCAAACATCTTTTTAGCTGTCCTTCCATTGTTGGTGCCCTTTTTAAAATAGACAATGATTGTATCATGGACATTCTTTACTCGGATCGTGCCATGGATGTTGCCACGGCAGTGATTCACGCCTTTGGCAATATCTGACTATACCCTTATGTTTTTTTTTATTAAAACCCCTGCACTTTGTCATACACGACAACAACAACATCAGCAGATCACTGGCATGCCGCTTTGCAGCCTCCAACTATCGCCAATATTGTCAGTCATTCACGCCATAAATTTCGCCAAGCATACTTGCCGATTAACATTTTCTCTACGGAATCAGTCCTTAAGTATGCTTGCTAATGAACATTTTGTGTTTAACTTAATGTGTTATTTTTTTATGTTTGCGCCTCGACGCGGCACTTCCACCCGTATATTTTTATACAAAAATCGCTGTACCAAACCTCAAAGTCTGTTCCATCATTTTAGAATTACCTTGTATAGTAGGCAGAAGTAGTAAAACAAATATTCGCAATGATGTACCAGTGATGATCCTTACAACGGCATGATGTGGAAGTTTGGAAAATTGGGAGCATATAAGGTGTCGTCACAGTTTTTTGATGGTTTCAAATTATGAGGGCTTTCTTTAAAGGTCTTGAAACAGTTTACAACGCGTTTTTGATAATCAATCAATTTAACAATAATTAATCTTAATAATTCAAGAATATTAAATTTTAATATTTTTCGAAAATATTTAATTTTGATGGATTTGGAGATAACTTAAATTTATTTTTTTAATCATTATATATCATAGCTTATCAATAATATTTTTAAAGGAAATCGTACAGATTTTTGTCTCTGGTTTATGAATACTTTTTGTTAAAAATATTTTAACTTAGATACTTTGTTGCGTTTTATGTCATTCAAACAAAGCACGGAATGCCTTCTTAATTTAAAAAAAAAAATACTGATTTTATTACAAACTGATACATTAGGCAGAGGTGTATCATCGAATATTAGAAGATGGTATACGCGTGGAAATATTATTTTCTTCTGTTGTCAAAATAGTATGGCATCCACCATAAATCAAATCAATCATTTGTTCTTATCTAGGATTTTTACTTATTTTATTTGGATACTCGTATTATCCTATTTGTGTTTTGCAACCCCTAAATAAAATCGGAGCTATAGCTGATAATACCTACCACTTCAAACCGTTGGGGAAAAAGACTATGTATAGTTTATTAAATATACACCATGAGGTAATATTGTATTTTTGATGTAAAGATGATAGCAGAAAATAGCTTTTACCCAGCCTATTTCATTATGAATTAATGGGGGTTTTCAACCTAAAATTAATTAACTTTATATAAAGAACCATAACAAATCGATTCAAATTATTATAAATATAGTTAAAATACAAATAAACACTATTTTTAACCCCTTAGCTTCTTCAGGCATACATAAATGCCTCGCTTAGCGGGTGCGTTAACTGCCTCTGGCGTATATATACGATTTTTTAAAGTACGAATCTTTGCATCGTGCTGCTATCTTTAAGACTATTCCTAAGGTTTAAGACAGCAAAACAATGATCTTAACAGTGATTGCGAAGGTTTTTTAGAACCTATTTCAGAGAAGAATTTACATATCCTGGCCTTTTCTTTTACGCCAATATGACGCAGCAATGCGCGTGCATTTGAGAAAAATAATGCCACGAGGGAGCGAATTGGGCAACTTTTTTTCGACAAGGGGTTAAGAGAAAATAGTAGTGCCACAGAGTTTGACATGTGACCTAGAATAATTTTTTTTTCCACTGAAAGAAACTGAACGCGCGTATCTTTAAAAATATCAATACTTTATGCAAGTGTTATATATAGATTTTATACGTCATGATTCTGTAACAAAACCAATTAATTTCTTTTAATAAATTTTATGTTTAAGTTTATTTTTGTGTATGCATTAAATTCTATGAAATATATTACAATTTTTTTTTTCTTCTTGAGAATATAATGCTAAAAAAAATACATCACAGTATAAGTGAAGAAAATAATATCAAAAAATAAATTTAAACTAGTATCATTCACATGTGGTCTGAAAATTTAACTAGGTACAAAAATAGTACATTGATTGTTTATTTTAAAGTCGCAATCAAAGGCAACAGGAGGACTGTTGAGTCTGGAAAGGGAAATAGAAAGCCACTTATTAAGTGAAAATGATGAAATCAGAAAGAAAGAAAAAACTGAGAAATTCGTAGACTTTATTGATATTGAGAAAAATATGATCATAACAAAAATGTATGTGTGAGCTTATGACCACACGATACAAGTGATAACTTCAAATTTAACAGTAGTAACAGCAAATAGCAAAAACAGTAGTAGATGTCTATGTAAAACATGACTAAATTTCGTTAATTTAATTATTAAATAATTTGTTATTTATTCTATATATATATATATATATATAAATAAAATTATCAAAAGCAGGAGGGGGGTTATTATCAGGGATGTGAGTCCAGTTAATAAATTCTGTGTGATTGTCTCCCAGTAATAAATCTCCCACTGTTTAGTGACGTATGAGATAAAATAAACCTAAATTTATGGAAAATAGTACAATTTTAGTTATAAGTGTATGTCATTTAATGTATTTCGTCAGCCACATTTGATTGTCAAGGAATTACAAGTAGCTTTAACCCTTTAACTGCCAATGGCGTATATAGCCATCTCGCTCAACCAGTGCGTTAAGTGCCATGGACGTATATATACGTTTTCCTGAATTATGATTTTTATCAGTGAATCTATTCTGAAAGCTTTGAAATTATAATAATATGACCTTGACAGTGTTTTCGAAGCATTTACTTATCTCAAAGAAAAATTTGCTTATTTTTTTGCCTTTCCTTCCCCCCCCCCCTTAATACGCCGTATACGCGCACCTATGTGAAAAACGGTGGCTCTGGATAGCGAATCATGTAACCTTTAAACGACAGTTAAGGGGTTAAGACTGCTGGCTATCTATCCTTATTTATAATACCGTAGTTTGCCTCAAAAAATACAATATAGCATCGAAGGTTTTTATTTGTATTATTAAAAGGGCAAATCTGGTATGTCAATCAATGATATCCTTCGATATGTGCCAGGATACTTTTGCAAGTGGAAAAACGGTTTGTTTCTAAATGCATAGCATTACATTCGGTGAACAAAAATTCTTGCTTAATACAATCTTGTATACTCTATTATTAGATTGTTTTCTCGGTTGAAAAAAAAATATTGCAGTCTTCGTTCAACACAAAACAGAAAACTGAATTACTCTAATTTGATCAATTTTGATTAATGAAAGTAGGATGTACCATTAATTAAATTAGATCCACTTAAGCAAAGCTCAGCAACTGAAACATCTTTTCTAAATTATAACGCTGAAGTAAAAATTTCTTTTTTTGGGAGGGGGTTCAGAAAAAAAAAAGAGATTTTTTTAAACACTTTTCTCCGCAGTCGTAAATTTAGTTAAAATATTCCGAGCTGTAAGTTCATTAAATTCTGTCCCGGAAACTGAAAGGCTATTGGAATTCGTTGCATATTTTTGCGGGAAAGTAAAATAAACCTAAATTGCTTAAAAGCCGAAAAGTTTTGCTGGATGTGCATTAAGATTTTCCAACATTGCGACAGGACATTAAATGCAATTTTTTCACTTTCCATCAAGGTGTTCGTATTTTCTTTTGAGTTAAGTTTTCTCAGGCCCTTACCTGATTTTTTTACCGGAGTTCTTCACATTCCAGTGATGGAATCACACTTTCTGTTGGTTAAAAATAAGTTGAAATGCCAGAAAGCTTTCATTACTGTAAAAAAATATATATTTCTTGCCCATGTAGATTAACGTCGCAAGCCAGCGTAAGAGAATGAAAACAAAAACGCAAGTTAGCCCAATGTTTGAGTTAACTGCATAAAATTTCGAATTAACAGTGCTTAAATTCTTATTTAAAATGCTTTTGTGAAGAAATTAAGGTAGTTTTTAACGCAGTTTAATTTTTAAAAATATCATGAAGTCATATAGCTTCCTCCATACAAATTATTTGTTTGATTTAATTTTCATAGAATATCGTTTTACGCTATTCTGCCAGCCATGTATCAATTTTAAAATGCTTTTTCTATGAAGATTCAAAATAAAAAAAACCAGGTACTAAATAAATATCATTATTACGATTTTTTAAAAAAAGGGAACACAAATGCGTTTGAAAAGGATAGAACTCTTCTAAGTATATCTTAGAAAAATTAATTTTTAAAATACTATTCACTTTAAAAATAGATGAAACGCTAGCAAGCAGTTAGCTCATGGATTTCATAATTTTCCTAATGCAATATCTTTAAATTTAGTAAATATTTTCTGAATTTTCTTTTTGAATTCTGTTCACTAAAAAACACGAAAGCAATGTTGAAATGTTTGCTCATATATACAAAATATTTCAACAGCTTTCACCACTTTTTTGATTTATCAACATAAAAATTATGAATATTTTTTTAGGACATCGGCTTTGGAAAATTTCTCTATGTATTAAAAGTTCAACAATTTGTGTAGTATAAGGTGGAAAGTGAACATTTATTTCAGAGTATTTTATATATTGTGACATCAAATGAATGTTATGTAAGGTTTTCTGCATAATACATTTTTAAAAGATTTAATTGGGTATTTATCAATTTCATGGATTATGAAGGCAAACACGGCAATGCATTTAGAAAACTCTCTAAAATCTGACATATTAATTGCCAATATTAGTCTCTGCCTGCGGAATATATTTAAGAAAAACGTGCCAAAAATGAAAATTTTCTATCTTTTAATTTTGTTTGTTATCATCATCAAAATGTTAAAAATAGATTAAAAAAACACACAATTTTTAAGCGAAATTATTATTATATTCAATATTTTCGCATATATTGAAAATGTTAATGAATTATAATAACTTATGGTCAAATTACAGCAAAATAAATCAAATGACATAATTTTGAAGATTATATAATAAACTAATGCACGACAATATTATTACTTTCATCAGCTTCGAACTGCAAAATTACAAGAAATGCGAAAAAGCAATCACGACAGGTAGATTGAAGTTGGCAAGAAGTGCCGCTGGAGTATATTGGCGTTGATTATTAGAGCAATGTTGGTATTCATATGATTAATTAGTTCGCGAGATAAATAATTGTGTTTACAGGAAGCCTTGCGCTTTATTTATTGTCAGACTGACGAACATATTTATGTGTTGTGGTGTCAAGTGCAAATGGAATTAGTCTATGAGAATAACTGTAGATTGATAGTTTCAACTGTAGATAACTCGTGTTGGCGACAGCTTTGAAAAGCAGTTACAAATCTGAAAAGGATATAACTCGTGATCTATAGATTCGTAAGCACTAAACATACCACTAGACAAAAGTGATCCCCACTGTCTGGAGGCTGTAACTGGCTTATGTAGGTGATACCACTGCAGTACTCCACCAGTGAGTCGGTGGATAGGTGGACAAACGAGGCATTAGAATTGCGAGCGTGGTTGTTGTTGCTTTTGCTTAAGGGAGTCTGACGACATTTTGGTTGCTCTTTTTGCCTGTAAGTGGAGCTACGACAGTTCAAAAGGTAGCCTTTTTCTTAATTCAGCTAGGGTCACCAATGAAGTGACGCCTATCTGGAGGACAGAATCTGCGATCTTCGGTTCCGTAAGCACGTAATATACCACTGGACAAAAGAGATCATCACTGTCCGGAAGCTTATGTCAATCATATCCTTACAAATCCATAATCCCTATAACCGATAAGTGTTGTCCTTTGCTAATTTAAAATGCCTGTTCCGTTTTGGTTCACATTTCGTTTAATTCGGGGATATAGTAGAATTATGGAGATCTCCTGAACTGTGGTATGAGTATTTGTAAATTAAGTTATTAATTAATTTTACACAATTCATCTGAGCTTAGAGTCCGTCGGACTTAATCGCATTTTTACTAAAGAACATTTGGAACAGCACTTTTTGATTGATGATGTAGAGACCTGGTAATGGGAGAATTATTGTTTGAGGGAGTTAATTTTGGTTTTAAGGTATTCTTTTTTATTATATTATAATAAAAGTTACAAGAAATTGCTAAAAAGAGATGCTATCCGACGCCAAATTTATTAAGTGACACCCAAACACGGCTTTAGATACTTCTGGTCACACAAAATCCATTGGGAATATGTATCTATTTTGCATATTTATTTATAATTTTCTCTTTCCGAGTTTTTATTACAACTCATGAACCTTCCCCCCTTTTTTTTTCTGTGAAGCCCCAGGGCTTCGTGGAACACAGTTTAAAAACCACTGTGCTCTACAGTAACTTAATTAACAGCAGTTAATTTCTTCGACCGTCGAAAAAATTTATTCTATTAAAGTTTGGTAACTAAGCGTGACTGGCATACTTTTTGTTAACATATACTTCTCGCGGAAAAATGTAAAATTTCATGTTTTGAATAGTAACAGTATTTTAAAACATGTCTTCTCACACAAAAATTTCTTTTTGCTTTGTTTCTTTTTATCCTGTGCAGGAAAGGTATATTTATCCAAAAACTTGTTCATTCGAATATAAAATTCGAACCTTTCCTTCGCAAGTTTTCCGTAAATTATAATGTTCACGTAAAAAGAGACGCCTTCTATTCGAAGGGGGAAAATTAAAAAAAATTTTTTATTCCCAATTTTTTTAACTAATTTCTAAAAGTAAAAAAAACAAAAACATTTTCATTAAAAAAATTTTTTCGTTATATGAATTTGACGCTAATTGGATAAAAGATATAAGTAATAAAAGTGCTTCGTAATTTTTTTTCTTTACATCTGTTAAAAAGGACTACACATTTCATTGGAGCTTCTGCATGTCATGGTTTAACTTATTTGTTGCTTATAATTGAAGGTCATTATTGCTTATAAAAAATGTATCATATTTCTTGCTTCACTTTTTTATGCTTTCTATCTCCCTGGAACTGTGTTCTCTACTTACCAAATATTTCTCTTTCAAAGTTAAGCCTCATTTATGACGCTCGTATCTTTTAACAAAATTTTGAATTTTATAGTTTTCTCTTCAAACAGAATACTTCATCGCGTAGAGAGGGCCGCTGCACATTAAATCTGTCGAAGCCCAAGCGTCCCCCAGTTGGTGTGGAACTTAGGGAAGTATCGGCCTCGTAAATTGACCAAGGAACAAAATGACGAGATCTGTCGCCAATAGCCCTCGTGTTGTTTTGTAGAACGGCGTTAAAAAAAAACTCTTACTCTATTAAAATTTGAATTTTTGTAAAGGTTTAAGCTTTTAGGAAACTTTGATTGTACTGCTTATTATGATAAATGTTAAATAGGTACCGAAAAAATTAATTTTAGGGGAAACTTGAAACATTTTAAAGACTAACTTATGTTAACTATCATTATTTCAAAATAATATTTTACCAATTCTTGGTTGAAATAAGAAAACTAAAGATGATTTAGTTCAAAATGTAACATTACAAGAAATATAAAATACAAATTAGTTCTCTAAATCCACTTCACCCACCCAACCTAAACTGATACATACAGTATTTGAGAAACATAAACATATCCCTTAACGATAAATCGAATTTTTCCATTGACAGAAAAATGCCACAAAGATCGCCAAAGATGCTTTTTGATACCGATACATAGATCTTTTCAGAATATTTTTAGTTTTATGATTGACATTTCATTCAAATTTTATGTAGATATATCTGATGACATGTGATTTTCACCTTCCTTGCCCAACCTCTTAGAATGTAAAATTTGAAATACCATGTTCGAATTTTCTGTCACAGATGCCGACCAGGTGCGAAATTTCATTGTGATGGGCTGACATGCGACGTCTTCTTCATCTTTCTCTTTTTTTATTTATTTCAAAGCAAGTAACATCGAGAAGTGATATTCGTATTTCGATTCGGTGATCTAAAAACGCCAGATTTCGCCGACGTCAAAAAACAAGATTTTCAATATTTTCCCCTTTTATATCACTTTATAGGGTTAGAATGTATCCTTAGCATTTTATACGCATTGCGCATCCACTGATTTATGGCTTATTGTGTTGTACCATTTTCCATTAGATGCATTTAAGCATGTATAAAATAGCACATAATTGCATCCAAAATTGTGTATAATTTGCGATGTGTATATGTTAGTTAGGTGCATAAACCTTATTTGTTTTTATATTTAAAAGAATAAATTGAAATTGAATTTACTTCGTGTAAAATATATATCATTATGGAACGGAGATTTTTGTTTCGATGTAACAAATATATATTATTAAGGTATCCAACTACATTCGGAACCATGATTTTGAAAAAGGGTATAAATGGATAATATTTATGATATTTAGTGTCTCTTAGATTAGAAAATGTATATACAATTGTTTTAAGAATAGTATTACAATAAAAAATTATTTAAGTAGAATATTTTGACAAAAAATGAACATAGAATGACCCATTTGCAAAATATTCTCCTTTTGTAAAACATGCTTCTATTATAATAATATTTTGCCTGTATATTGCTCAGACCTCTGTGTACAGAGGCTCAAGTAGAATTTTTGAAATACGTATCTTAGAAGTGGGTTTATCCATGTTTTACGACAACAAAGGGGAGAAACTTTAAGAAAAAAACGCCAATAATTATATATATATATGTCAATTGGCTGTAACTCTGTAAATAATGTGAATTTTTCAAAAATCATAGTTGAGCCTCTGTACAGAGGTCTGAGATATATACAAGCAAAATACCATTATAATAGAAGCATTTTTCAGAAAAGGAGACCAATTTGAAAAAAGATTATTCTAAGATAATTTTTTGCCGAAAAAGTGAAATTAAATAACTTTTTTTTTTGTCAAAATGTCCTTAAAACAATTTTATACATGTATTCTAATCTAAATGACACTAAATATCATGAAAATTATCTATTTATGCGCTTTTTTAAAATCACGGTTCCGAACGTAGTCGGATACCTTAAGCATCTATAAAATAGCACATAATTGCATCCAAAATTGTGTATAATTTGTGATGTGTATATGTTAGTTAGGTACATAAAACCTTATTCGCTTTTATATTTAAAAGAATAAATTGAAGTTGAATTTACTTCGTACAAAATATATATCATTATGGAACGGATATTTTTGTTTCGATGTAACACATCTATATTATTAAGGTGACCAGTTTTTTTATACAATGAAAAGAAGGACGAAAAATTTAAGAAAAAATTACAACGCAAATGTATGAAAAATTTTATTAATTCAAACAAAAATATGCTAATTGTGCTTTTAATTATTTACTTTAAGGATTATTATCCAATGAATAATTTTTTTTCGTGGACATATCATTTTCTAATATATTAGAAACTTTGGGGCAAAAAGTATCATTCTTACTAAATTTTAAGGTAAGCACTGTAGCTAATATATTAACATTCAATTTTAATTTTTTACTTGTCCAAAAGTCATTACCAAATGAAAAACTCTTTGAACTGCTGCATTAGTTCCAGGGCAGCAAAACGTAAATTCAACAAAAATAACTCAATTTTCATATAGAATGTGTTCATTTTTGAAATAGTTCAAGTATTTTCTCCCATCTTTTATCAATTTCAACATGTTGATTTTCTAGTTGTTCTAATTTACTAGAATTTAAATATGCATTCAGTCTTCTTTCTTCTTCAAACAGACAATTGCCATCCATTTTAATATCAGGCATTTCTTTCGATAAAAACTTTTATTTTCTGTGATATTTGTTTCAGACCATTCTTCGGCATATTGGACAGATGTTTGGTTCGTCTCTAAATACAGAGATTAACAGATTATTATTAAAATATTCAAAAGGAGGACACATTTTGAGGAAGTACAGAATCTATAAAAAATGATGGTTGGTCACCTTAATATTATGAATGCAATTTATAGAATTTTACAGGAAAATTAAAAAGAATAACAATTATTTTAAGTATTAAAGGTTGAAAAAGATTAAGATTCAGCTACTTATCCCTTCCTGTAAAAAAAAAAACTGTTCTTCGAAAGCGTACTTTTTATAGGTATAACTAACTTAAGATTAACATTACAAATGTTAAAAAAAGTTGATTATCTTCAACGGATTGATTACTATTGTCACATTTCGAATCATCTCAAGTGCGTTTAGAGATGAACCTTATATAGCTTTAATAACATTCAAAATACTTTTAGTGAGTGTATTATTAATGATGTCATTTATGCATATTGCTTTCTCTATTTAGTATTAATACTTACTTACCAGGAATAAAAATTATTAAGATCGCCCAAGTTAAAACGGTTTTATTTTACATTGATTAATATTTTATCGATTTCTTTTAGTGATGTTAGAAGGGTCTGTGGTATGCAGTGGTCATGACTGTGACGGCATGAACGGCATTGTAGATTCGTAGATTTGAGATCTGGCACCAATGAATACTCGCATTGTAGAGGGGCTGATACACTTTAAATTTGTTGAGGTTCAAAATTCTTGCATTGGCATATATAAAAGTGTGAAGATTGGAGTACTTAATCAAATGTCGTGCACATCACTTGATCTAGACTCAAAATTAAGAATGGTAATGACCTCCATGTAGCTGTGAAGGTTATTCAATTCCTACTATTAGCTCACACTCTCTCTATATTTATTTATTTATTTATCTTCGTGGAATTTTCAATCGTTAGTAAAATACATTTTAAGTGCTCAATTGAGCTGAAATTCTATTTACATGATTATTTCGGGTGACAATACAGTAATTTAATTATAATTAATAAAAATTAATTGATTAAAACTAATTATTCAAAGAATTACAGCCACGTTGGCATCATTTTTGGCGATGTTGTGACCATTTTGGCGATTTGTGTCAAAACATGAAAATGTTTTTTTCTCACATTTTAAAGTGCTCGTTTGAGCTGCAATTTTCTATTCACTATTTTTTTAAGTAAAAATACAATAATTTAATTATAATTAATTAAAATTACTTGACCGAAACTAATTATGTAAACAATTACAGATATAGCCACGTTGGTTTCATTTTTAGCGACTTGGGTCAAAACTTTAAAAGATTTTTTTTCTCACGTTTTAAAGCATTCAGTTGAACTGAAATTTTATATACACGATTGTTTTGGATGACAATACGATACTTTAATGATAATTAATAAAAATTTATTATCACTTAATGTGATTCTGTCATATGTATATACATATTTACATTAATTTTAGCTATTTCATATAAAGCAGCTAGAATAAAAATTTTCTTTGTTGGTCTAAGTAGGAATTAACTTATTTTTTTTATATTACTTGTTTTAATATATAACTAGGCACTTAATTGGTGATGTAGGAGAAAAACGGCACCAAACTACGTCAACAGACAACAGGACAATAATTCGCCAAGTTGGCGATTAATTAAAAGTTTAAATAAGATCCTATTAGATTTATTTATTTTTATATGTTAGAACTAACTCTGCAAAGCTTATTGCCCAAAATGAAAATTTTTCCCTTGTGAGTTGTAAACGATAAGAGGGGCGGGAGTCAAATAGTAAATGTTCAGAAAGTAGAGGACTTTATTTTTCTCACAATAATGTGTGTAAACTTTTTGTCAAACTAACAATGTAATTCTGGTTTTTCATTTTTTAGTTCAAGAAGCGTCACGTTCTTGTATTCTTGTTTCTTTATTATTGAATAATGTCTTGTAAAACGAGAGAGGAGTACTATTATATTCAACTGAACTTCAAATTCATCTCATATAGCTTGACGTGAGAGAATAAATTCTTAGATATTTTATTCTTGAACTTTTCCATAATACAAAATTAGGATACTCGTTGCATAGGTCCATAGTGTGGCTACTTAAACCTGAATCAAATTTGTTCTCTTGAAAAATATTAGTTGCAAAATGATTGTGATGTTTCGATTATTTTATTATGGCCATAGTGGCGTCGGATTTACATTAGCATTACTTTAGGAGTTACACATGGATTATGACCAATGAACCTTGTAATTTTGAGCGACGATCAAATGTTGGCATCAGTTTCTATAATCTCGGAGCATGCTTTTTTTTTTTACATTACAGGAAATAAACGTATAAGCTTCGTTACTCTATACAGGTCCTTTCTGAAGTCGCAACAAACGCACTGCTTGACTTGAACATCACATCACACTACCTATCTTCTGTCTACTACTTGAACGATTACATTATCTTAATCGTGTTTTAAGATTATTTTGATTTTCTTATAAATATAATAAAAATTGGTTCATCTCCCCCTCCCCTCCTATTTTCAGAAATTCCTTTCAAGTGTATCTACACATTGTCTTCTAAATAACAACTTTTTTCCCTGCATTTGTTAACTAATTTGTTTTAAATGGAATATTGCAGATATTTGATAAATAAAAGGTTGACTAAATCTGTTTAAAAGATTATTTGGAATTATTAAATCAGTTTCAAAAGATTTCATGTTGATTCATCGTTAATACAGTAGAAACATGTTGATATTGTTACGAATATTGTAAAACTAATGTAAATAATTTGTGTTTGGATGTGTGCAAAGCATGTATATTAATTTACGTTATATTTATTTTATGTTGAAATTGTAATATTCACAAGCAACGCCGACCCTTACATTATAATGATGATTCATTGGGAACTTGGCGAAATTTTGGCGATAGAGCCAAGTTGGCGTCATTTTTGGGGACCATTTTAGAGACTTGGCGATCATGTTGGTCACCTTTTTTGGCTAGTTCTGAACCTTCTGTATTCTTCTAGAAATTAGTAGAGAAATCCACTAATTTCAAGACCTATGACGCAAGCGGATCATTCTTGAATTATCCGCGAGATATATAAATAGAGAGATGCTCGCCAAAAGTCAGTCAGTCTGGTTTCGACTAGCGATCAGTTGGTATTGCTCTGATTGTTAAGGCGATTAGTGATTACTTCGGCTGTTTGAACGAGTGATTGCTTGTGAATAATCTTTTATATACGTGCATTTTAGACACTAATAATTGTGTCTGAGTACTGATGAAGGTGTGAAGACCTGAGATTTATTTTCCGAATATTGCTGCTGAACCCTGTATTTCAAGGATTGGATTTCCGACAAATTCTCATCGCTCTTAAAGAATTGTCTTGTTCTTTGCGACTGATTTGCATAAAATCCTGGATCAAACACTGGATATTGGTAACAATTTTTAAAGGATTTCCGAGTTATTTTTCATCGATCTAGAAATCTAGTTAACCCTATATGCCGGTAATTTTGAACCGCAGAATAGGTGATGAGGTCGACACATAAACTACCATTCCATTCTTTACATCTACGCCATGCCCCCATGATTTTGAATCGTGACATTTGTAATATGTTTTAGAATTCTAAGCCTCACTTACTTATAAGTTACAAAACCGTTCACAACAAACCAAATTATTATTGCTTTTGGATAAAAATGAATCTAAAATAGGCTATTAACCATTATTAGAGGTTTTACTAAAAACATTGTAGAAAGACTAAATCTCAAAGGACGTTCAATCAATATTTTTGTTAATATTTAACAAGGCCATAAATACAGCTTTTTCGACAGAATATTTTACCTTAGAGTATGCACAAGATCATTCTTCCGCAAAGAATAAAAAAAATGTTGTTGTGTTTTCCTTAAGTTTAAAGGCATACACTTTGGCATCGAATTGCCTGGTTTAGCTACCGAAAGAAAATGTTAGTTTTACTACTTGGATCAACGCCAATAGCTTCATTGCGGAAAAAATATATTTAAAAAAAAGTTTTCATATAAGGCTATTCGTGAAACATTTTCAGTTAGAAATTCTCATATGGAATTCTCAGGAAGAAGCATCCATTAGTGACCAGAACTACCATTAGAGTATTTACTTCTTTTAAGATCTTTTCAACTCAAGTTACAGTTGGGGATACTGAATGAAATAATAATAATAATAATGATAATGGAGTCTTTATGTAAATAAATGCCAGAGAGTAGGATGCAGAGTAGTAGTAAGGGTGTAGAGTTTGGTGTATTTTCTTTCTTCCATATATAGCCTGAGAAGTAGCTAGAATACATACAATTTACCGCAAGGGCTTATTTCATCATAATATACGAATTAATTTTAATGTTTGATTGGATTAAATTATTTATACAAAGTTGTCTAAAGAGTAATTTAATTTGCAATTTTTATTTAACGAGATAGCTGTGGCGTTCCCTTTTGATAGCGCGTAACTAAGAGTCACAGAAATCCCCGATCAATGACGAGTTTACTCGTCAATCACAGAGTAAGTGGCGCTGTTAAAATATTGGATTAAAAAGTGGAGTTTATTTCATAAACTGGAAATTTTATTACTAATTCTTATTTAGTTGGTTAATATAAGCATATATTACATACCTATTACTCGAAAAACGCCAGAAAAATAAAATAATCATAAAAAAAAATCGATAACTTTCCAACTTTTTGCCTTTGCCCTTTTTAGGCTAACGTCTAAAAAACATCATCGCACATAAATAACGAACTGATACGCTGTTTCAGCTGGTACATACGGAGATGAATAAATTCATCTTAAATATTTCTTATTTTTTTGTTTTTTTTTCAGTCTAGCCTCAAAATATTCTAAATGTTTCGAAATTTGAGAATATGTTTCAATTTTTACAAAAATTACGATTTAAACAGCCAATGGTTACTATTTTTTACGTATGACGTGTATACTCGTCAATACACAAAGTCCTGCAACTTCTTCATGACGAGTATACTCGTCAATCGCTGTTAGCTGGTTTTGTTTAAATGACCTTATCTTTCACATTGTATAAACTTAATTTTCTAACAATAATATAGTATATTAATGCTATATAATTATTTAATTATATCGCATTATTATAATACATTATTGGTGTCATTATAAAGATATTTAAAATAACCTGGAAACATAGTTCAACATTTTTCTTTTTTATCTGTAAAGAAAATGTTTTTCTTCGTCTTTTAAAGCTCAATGAAAAGTTTTGAAGTAATTTTCTCAGCTTTTTTCATTAATTAATGATTTCATTCACTTATTGTCATATTCGATATCGAAATTATTGGCAAGTACTGCCATCTAACGGGATTGGAAATAAGTAACGTATCCGACTAGGTTAAAAATTAGTACATAATACTGTTGCTTTTAAAAACGTTATTGATGTTTTTTTATTTAAAACATATATGAAATTCTGCATTTCTGCTTTATTGTTTCTCCTGTAACTAAAATCATGTAATGAAAAGGCAAATAAGAAAATAATGTGTTTAATTATTTACTGCAAAAAAAAATTAGAAATCTTATTTATGTGATTAATGATTTAATCAGAATTACGCAACACAGAATTAAGCCGTAAAACCTCTCAGCAAAATGCTACTGACAAAAGAAAACCATCTCACCCTTTTTCACTCTTTTCATTGGGGAAAATACTACTCAGTAATAACGCAGGTACAATTTATATTTTCGTCCATTAATTTAAACTATACACAAAATGAATAGTATTCATTTTTTAATGGGAAACAAAGATTTTAAACATTTGATATGTGTTTAATGTTTTAAGTATATCACATGCACTTCTGATTCTCTTATGTTAAATTTACATTAAATACACCTTTCCTTTTATAAAAATAACTTTAAAAAAACTCTTGTTCCTAACTTAACTAAAGAACTTTTTTACGATATTTTTATACTTAACAGAGATTTATCCATTTTGGTTTAAAATGAATTTAAAATAAATTTAAATTACATTTGTATATTTGTCTACATAAAATAATTCATATTACAAATACTTTTTAATTTGATATTGCCATAAAAAAATGACTCATTACGGTAAATTCGAATAATAGCACAAAAAGGAACTGAGAAAATTCCAGAATTTTAATAGTTGATATAATTTTAAAGTATTGGAAAGAGTGTATATGTATGAATAATGATTTTACGAATATTAATTAGACACATATCTTGAAATGTTATTTTGACATCGTTAAAAGCATTTAAATATAGCAAATGTTTTTTATGTTATGAAATTTATGTGCCCTAAATTTCCATCAATGTCTCATCGGTTATAAAAATACTAAAATATTTAATTTTTATACCTTTAATAATCATTATTATAGAAAAAAACCAGACAGGATCAGCGTTTTGACATAAATTTCAGACAGAAATATTACAGAAATATTACGGAAAATAAAAAATATATATATTATAAGTAATAAACTGAGATATTTAAGAAAATACAGCGATGAAAAATTAATTTTCAAATAAACAAATTATTTCAAACAAAATGATATTCCGAACACGTTCGGAGTACATTTTGACAAAAAAGCATATTTAAAAATTATAAATGCTTTTTTGGACTCAATACCAATATTTAACTAACAATATTTAAAATAAATTGCCTAAATTTCACAAAAATCACAATTATATGTGAAATTTTAGCAATATTTTTATAAGACTTCAAAGCTATTAGAGAAAAAAGTAATAAATTAATATTAGGAAAAGTATTACTAAAACAAATTAGATGCATTTATCTAGAAAATATACTAAAATTTTATTGTTTTATTAACATTTTAAAATTTTAGAGCTGATTGAGTAAACATTATAAGAAAAGTCACGTTCTTTATAAGACCATTATTTAAATAACAAGCCATAACTCAAAAGACAATAAGAAATATTTTAATACATTCTCTAGAAAATAACATAAATACCAGATTCAAAAAGTTTTATAGAAATACATTCGTAATATTTTGAGTTATCAGACTCGCCATGATAGATTTTGAACAATTTTAAATGCCCAGTTCTAGTAGATCAAAGACCCACTCTTTCGGTTTTTTTAACTTTATAAAATTGATTGTAACTTGGCCACTAGGTAGTGTAGAAACAAAACAAAGTATGTTTTGTAAAGCCAAAAGTTAGCTCTATTTAATAAAATAAAAAACAAAAATATCTGTCTCGAACGAATTTAGTCATTATCAACGTGTTCGGATACCTTAATAGATCGAAATCTGAATAAATTATTCTAATTGTTTCTAGAAATTGTTAGTCAATAAAATATGTGTGTGTGTGCGTGAAAATATTTGCACCTTCAAAAGTATTTTTATGCTACTAATGGACTAAATTCATGTGACGTCATAGTCACATGACAACGACAAACACACGTTTCCAGCAAATCAGTTCATAAATTCATGTGACGTCATAGTCACATGGTAAGTACAATCACGTGTTTCCAGTCAATCCGTTCATGCGTTTCAATATTGCCAACTTTTGCCTTTCAGCCGAAACTTTCAAAAAGTATACATATATTTTTAACAATAGTTATACACATAGGTAAATAATATGCAATTGATTAAAAGGCACACGTTTAATAAAAGCATTTTTTTTTTAATTCTATTTTTTTTTTTTTTTGAAGAATCTGAGTATTTGAACATTTTTACCAACTAACCAAATTTGAAATTGTATCTAAATTTTAGAAGTAGAACTACAAATACAAGACTAAAGTCAGTTTTGAATTCAATTGAGAACACGTGATTATACTTATCATGTGACCGTCATGAATTTAGCCCATTGCCAGATCTAAAAAAAGGAAAAGAATAATAAAAATTTAAATACATGCGCATACTTCCAATATTTTACGTAGTTGCATCAACCGCTTGCAAGCAAATCGAAAACAGGAGTGCAAGGTAGAATATTTTCCAATATACGGTCATGACCTATTCTATTACGAAGAAAAATGGTGATTCCCTCTCATTACAAAAAACAAAAAAAATGACAATGAAAGCGAAAAAATTAATGTGGGATAGTTGAGTAGCTACTGTTCTTATGTTCGTTTTACTTGAAGAAGCGTGTCGTATTGTCTGATGGGTGTCATTAATAACTGTGCAATTTGTGCCACAGGTAGATTTCGCTACATAATCTCTATTGTTTGGAAAGTGAAATAGATTAAATCTGGAATGTTGTTTTTAATAAATGCTCGTCACGAGTCAAAGATAATTATTTCCTTTATGTGGACGGATATCATTGAAGAAATCTTTCGCAGCCAAATGGTTACGAATGATGACTTCTAGAATTCTATCAGAATTTGTTTAGTTTGGGGAAGAATAAGTATAAAACTAAATTCATAGAAACAGTTACGGTCGATGAAATAGATGATTGGTCTTCAGACCCTCACAGAACCCTTGATACTATGAGGTGTCCCGGGGAGAATTCCCATACACACAAAAAAAAACCCTAGAAGAATATATCTTAAGATAATTTTTAAAGTAGATCTCTCAATCTCAATTTGTCATTATAGGTACGTAAGGTATCCGACTACTTGCGACAACTTTTTTTTTTAAAAAAAAGGAAGTTTTTTTTTTTTTTTTAGATTTTGATTTTTTACATTTTAAGGAAAAATGGTAAAATTAAGAAGTGAAAAAAAAATTATTATTACTGAAATGGAAAAAATGGGTAAACATTTATAAAAATTTACATAAACGGAGCCATCTCTGTTCAAAAAGTTCATGAATAAATTTACCATTTTCCAATTTTGGATGTGTTGCTTTGCTATTCGTTTTTGAAATGACCTTCAGGATAAGAGATATTTTAACTTTTACAAAAACTAGAGCACTTTATCTTAGTTATTATATGAAATGGCTTAAAAAAACACAGTGATTATATTATTAACACAAGGGACTGTGTGTAAATTTTGTAATAAAACGGTGAGATTGATAAATCTGAATGTTAAATCACTTCTGCTATTATACAGAACATACACAAAAAAATTTCTATTAATTATTTTCAAAACCTTTTGAGCAATCGCGGTCCCAGTTTGAGCATTTTCTAAGAAAAAAATACATTTTGAGTAAAACGCGTTTTAAAGTTTGACATCTTTTTAAAGTCATGGTATCTGCTTTTACTAAAACAACACTTGTAGTTTTTGTCCTAGTGAATGGAAAATGAAAACTTTGCTGTTTTTATAAAGCTAATAATATGGCCTATAAGATAAAATCATAGTAAAAAAATTGTCAATTTTTGAAAAATTTCACGATTTCAGGGTAGTCGGATACCTGAAGTAATGAAAGTTTTCAACGAAATATTAAAGTAAAGTACTCATATTATAATTCGTGCTCCAGATGTCTTCTACCATTGTATCATATTTAATAACTGAATTTTCGTTTGTATTTTCCACCCAAACTTTCAAAGTTTAGATATATTGAAGTTATCTGCTGTGGCGTTTCATATTTCAGCGTTAATTTACTTCTATGTTTTGTTTCTGTTCCCTCGTACGTTGAGAAATACTTTTTTTTGTTCAGAATGGCATTGAAAGGTTTACAACTGTGTAATAAATGTGTGTTCTACAAATTTACTTCCTTAAATTAAGGTGCGGCTCCTGTTTAAATTTAGAATTTAACGTCTAATCTGTTGATAAATTGTCCCTTCTTCATTAGCAAGCCTTTTGATGTATCCATTCATGTTTGAAGGACATGACTTATGCGAAATTTCGATTTTATTTTATCCATAAAATATTTATTTATATTTATTTTTGCAAGCTAACTGCCTTTAAATAGTTCAATCTCGTATAAAAATTAAACTTTACTAAAATTTTGGCGCTTCGCTTAGGCAAATAGTGATCACTTGCAGAACCCTTGTCAAAGTTATCGGAAACACAAATTGATGACCTTTAAAATAGATAGACTACGCATGAAGACTTTTTTTTTATATATGACATGTGTTTTGGAGTCAGAAACAGACTTAGTTTTTATTAAAAAGAAACTTTATTCAATTATTTCTAGATTTCATCTGAAGCTAAGAAGCAGAGAGCAAAAGCACGCCACCGTGAAAATCTTAACACTTAAAACACCGATCGCGGATTTCATGAGTGCACTTGAAAGTTAATGCTGACATATAGGGATATTAAATATAACGATCTGGAACTAGACATGTTTATTGGCTAGGCCATATGTTCGGAAGAAATGAACGGGTGATTAGTTTGATACTTGAAGAGGTAATGAAAAAATAAAAGTTAAGTGCTAAATGGGGAATTTAATTTTTAATCTAATTTAATTATCCTTACATATATATATATAATTTCAAACTCAAAACGTCGTAACATATTTTTATTGCTTAAATATTCCTACAAAATTAAAAATATACTGTAAATATAAGTGATGAAATCCTGAATACAAAAAATAATAAATGAATATTCTTTCGGGTAAAATTAAGAATTTTCTATGAATGATTGAATCAAATAAAACAACAGGTTAAAATATATAATTTTCTGAATAATTTTCCTAGAAAGAAACAATACATTTCTACGCCTGTTTAATATATTATTATAGGAAATTTATATATATTCATTTTCACCTTAGACATAGTAATAATTTTGTCAGAAATAAAGTTCATATCTTGCTACTGTTCAAGTTAATCATATTAAGATGAAAAAAGTTGAAGTGGAAGCGAAAAGTTACAAATGCATAGAATAAGTTGAAATGTTCTCATTTTTTTAAGGACGAATAAAAGAATAATTTATTGCCTGGATAAATTGATAAGTAATAGCACTTACTCTTTAAGTGCATTATTCCAAACAGCACTAGAAAAGGACTAAAAAATAAATGTATTAATTTAATATATCCTAAGTTACATTCTTTCCAAGTGCATCGAATTATTTCTATTATTTTTTTTCAATTTAATAGTATTGCCATTTAGAACATTTGTCCATTTTTTTATTAGTATATCGTAAAGTGCCACATATTTCCAGGTCATAATGTAGAATGCATGTAAAAAATTCATTTCATAGAAAACAAAAGTAGAGACATGTGTTGACACTAAACGTGTCGGTTTGTATTTTTTTCAAAAACCAATTTTTCATTCTGAAGGAAAAAGAGATAATAAATTCGATTCTTAACGCGGCGCATTGTTAAAAGTTTTCTTAATTGTTTACAATTTTGCTCCTTTATTTATATTAAATTGTAGGGTTTTTTACTTAAATGCTGAATATATTATTTTAATTATTCCACAAATTAAATTCAAGAATTTTGGCAAGGAATTTGTCTAAGTATGCTCACAATGACAACTTCAGGAATTTCCTAAAAACGAAATTAGCGAGTTTTTTAAAGGATGGAAAAGATTCCAGACGATTCAGAAAATAATTTTTTCTTCAGCTACAGTTCATACTTCTAATTTTATTACCGTAAAATCCGGCGTATAGCGCTTACCGCCGTATTACGCTCACTTACGCTTTCAAACTGTATTTTTTAATTTTTAGGTATATTCGCCGCATAATACGAACCCTCTTTTTTAAGAAGGAAACTAAAATGTACACATGCAATGCTCTTATGTTTTGAACTCATTTTTTCGAAGTATTATTCCAGGCTTTTAAAAAAATAGTATACTTCTAGAACTACAAATCTTAAGTTCATAAGAGGTGCTTCATTTCTTTTAAATAAACAGTATTTCGATCTGTGTGTAGAAGTCTACTTTTTTATGTTCCCTTTTTTTTAAGCTGTCATTTTTATACCCGGCATATAACCGTGCACCCGTAAATTTGGATCTTATTTTTTATGTTAAAAGTGCACTTTGTTCGTCGGATTTTACGGTACTTAAATACTATGGTTATATGTGTGTGTTGAAAGCAGTTGCACATGGAGAAAACATTGTAAAAACTCATAAAATTCCTTGTTGGCCATCAAATTTCTGTTTTAGCTACAAAATTAATTGCACCTAGAACCTCTCGAATGTTTGATTTCACTAATAATGAATTTAATTTTTCAAGAAAATGTAATAACATTGATTCGTTTCTCTTATATAATATAATTCGTACTGGTAGTTAAGTATTATATCGTCGACCACTTTTGCCGAATCAAAAAATGTTGCCATTTCAAAAGACGTCGCCAAATGCTACCGTATTATTACTTTGGAAATGGTTTTCCACTGTATATTGCGGCATTTAGCGAGTTTTTAATTTGATTAAATTGGTCGAGACTATAATATCTAAGTAACTTCGCATTATGTACAAAAATGTATAATTTATATATATTACGAAATCTATAGTTTTATATTTTATTAAAAATGCGAAATCAATTTTCAAAATTTATCGTAAATATTTAATTTTTAAAACTAATATATAATGTAATATAAACGCTTATTAAATATGGAATCTGTGTGTGTTACAAACATAATTCAACCTTCAACGAAATGAGAATACATTTTTCATAATATACACCTATATATATAGATCAATATGTTATATATTCGTAATAATACTTACTTCTCTTTTACTTGGTCATCCCTCTTCGAAGGAAAATCTTTTACTTTGGAGAAAATGCCAAATGAATAACAAATATTCGACTGTAATTTTTTTAAATTTTATTTTAAATAAGCCAAATGAAGTCCTAAAATTGTAATTATGCATTTCGTTACCTTTGTGGACAATTTATATTTATTTTATTTTATTCTGATTTACGAAAAACGTCGAAAAAGAAGTGCATCTATTTAAATTTTTAGTGATAAATATCCATTTTTGTACTGTAATAAATATCACTGATAACTGATTTTTTTGCTTATGTGTGGTTTCAGACCTACATCCTAACTGAAATGTATATGGTAACTTGGGAATATATTGTTGCTTATTTGTAGCAATTTTTTACTCTATATTTTTAACAGTTCCTTAACTCTACTTCAAAATATGTGCAAAAAACTTTCTTGTAACAATCTGAAGGCAATCCTGAATCAATTGATATTCCAGATATATTCTTCAGGCCTCTACTTGGTATTCCTTTGACCACACGATGACCACCGAGATCAATATTCAATTTCCTTTTATCGGACTTTCTATCTTTCTTCTTGTCATTCAAACTCTAAAATCACTTTCCGGAAAGCCCTGGCCTCTATATTTTTTCGATTAAATTCCCGCCCCAAATAGAATCCCTTATTTCGTGTTTTTTTTAAACGTTTTGGTGTACTAAAAATTCGGATATTTATAGCAGGTCAGATAAAAAGACAATAAATTTTCTCGTGTAGTGTCCTAAAATATTTTAAACCACTAAAAATCTTTATCCCTTCCTCACGTTTAATACTTTTTAATTTTTAGTCACATAGAGATATTTCAATAACTTTCAGGCTTTTTTATAATATGTATATTATTCATAAATAAGAAATTTCGAATATTTTAAATTATATTCAAAAATAAGATCGTATTGTAATTTGAAATGTTATTCATTAGTCGTTTTTGTGTTTAAACCCTCCTGTAATGGAGGCTGGTAGAGATTTAATGTGTCAAAGCTCAATGTTCACATGTTCGTGGGTTTATTCATTTTATTTTTGTGGTACTCTGATGCAACATGAAAGCTACTGGCTACGGAACTCGCGATTTTGAATCATGTTCAAGAAAAGAAGACGACCTATACCTGGGAATTCTTCTTCCAAGCTATCATACATTGTCCATGCTACTATTCCTCATCGACTTATAAACTTTAATTTCAGTTTTATGCAATAACACACCAACTGACTGCCTAAACACAATTCAGTATCGAACTAAAATTGTGGAGCTTATTTCATATGGCTGGACTGTGACCTTACAGTGGGTCCCAAGTCTTATTGGGATTCCCGGTAATGAGAGAGCTAACCAAAAAAAGACAAGCAGGGAGCCGAGTCATCTCAACCGGAAGTCCCCTTAACCCCCAAAAGAGCAAAGATCATTATAACCACATACATTGACAAATGTACTACCATGACCTAAAAGAACAAGAACCTTCGAAAACCATGTGAAACCCTGGCCGCTGAGAGTTCTATCCCGAGGCAACTGGAGAGAGCCGTGGCCGTTGCCTACATTTGCTTAAACACCGGACCTCCCCTGGCTTGGCCTGGCTGCTGACAAGGCCTGCCCAATTTGCAGCCATTCTAGAAAGGATGGCGACTTCCTGCTTCAATGTACTGAACTCGATAAATACCTGACTGACGTAGTCGTATGCCGGTTCTGGGTGGCTCGGTGTCAAATAATCAAGAAGCCATGCACGGGGGTTGGATAAATAAAAAAATACTTCGTCAACTCAAGAACTTTGAGCATCAACAGATTTAACATGCATCAACTCTTCTAAACGCCGAGTCTACTAAGTTTCCAGCAGGCGACTCAGCAATACTGGCTACGAGCTTGCGACCATGATCAATCGACTACCGTGGACACCCATATTCGCAGGACGTTGATGTTAGAAGATAGTGGTGTCGTCCTCATGTTTTCACCGTGTTTTAAAATTACCAATTCCGTCAATAACAACCCTCATGTAGGTATTGTTTGATGCATTTAACTATTAATGAAGACAAAACTAAATACATGCCAATCACAAAAACTCCAGTAGGTTTTAAATTTCTCCAGACTGAAAATTACAAAATTGAAGTGGACTCAAACATTAACATTCTAAACGACATTAGTGCTGAAATTAAAAGGTGTATTATTTCTTCTATATAATCGCTGTCGTCATGGTCTAAGAGCTTTCTTAAAGTCAAAATTTACCCGACAATTCTCACTTTGGGTATGTCATACCTACCGCGTAACTTTTTTCAAGACTCAATCTAAACCTTTTTTGGAAAATGAATAGTTTCTCGTTCAACTGACTTTAAGGTCATATCCTTTGAGGTGCTTTAGCCTGTAGATGAATTCTAAATATATATTTTTGTATACCACCTCTTCGGGTATGTCAAAACCTGCGTGTGAATCGCCGTTACAATTCTAAATACATGAGCATGTTTTAAAATCTTTCTTGTGCAGTGACGTATTGTACTTATGAATAAATGTGATATTTAATTAATTTAATATATATACAGTATTTAATAGATATAATACAACATTATTTTCAGATGAAAGTCTCTTTTCAGAGAAAATGAAGAAGAATCAAATAATGCAAAATATAACAGCACAAGTATGATTCCTCTGCTGAAATCTATCCAGATAATTTAACTGCGGGAGCAATTATCGTCCTTGATAAAATAACCACATCATATTCAAGGGCTAGAAAATGTAACAGTTAGCCTATGACAATATTTTTGGTGTTGTTGAAAGTTGTGACAGTAAATTCGTATATTATTTTGCTAAGTACTCAAAAACCACCTACTAAACATCTAACCAGACGCTGATTTCGGAAGTGTGTTGAATTTCGATTTACAGAAGAATGTAAAGAATGTAGAAACAAGCAAGCAATGCTTCTACGAATTTTTAAAAAAATAAATTAAGATCCAATGAAAACCTTGCACTCACACTTGGACGAAAACTAAAGGAGTTTATAAATAATGCACTGAATGTGCCCTAATAAAAAGAACAGAAAAACTAAATTTACGTGTGAAAAGTGTAATTATATAACATATTGTATTTCCTACTGTTCTTCTCCTTTTTCACTTTTGTATGCTAATTTTACGGTAAAAACAGAATATAAACACCCTTGGGTATGAGGTACATTGCGTGTGAAATCCCGTCGTTCGCTTTTTTCGCGCAAGGAAAAGCAGGGTTAATTAAAAGACATGCAAACATCGTGTTGTTTAAAACAATCATCACACCCATACTTACCAATGGATCTTAAACTTGGACTTGGACTAAATCACAGACTGAACAGGTAGCCATCTTTGAGCGTAAAGTTTTTAGATATATCTTTGGTGCTGTGAATGAGAATGGATTTTGGAGACAACATAATTTTGAACATATAGTTGCCGCGGTAGCTGAGTGATCATGGTACTTGCGTTTAATAATGTCGAATTCAAGTCGAAGATTTGAACATTAATGTCCTTGAGGATCCTCCGTGTATGGGCTGTTAAACGTTAAATCTATTAAAATTTCAAGGCTTCTATAATACTTTAGTATGTGGAAGATTTAGTATAATTATTCATAAGACTGAAAATATGAAATCTAAGAAAACACACACAATTATTTCACTTATACTTTTTACTTGACGTTAAATTAATTTATTGTGCTATGTTTGTGTTCAAAACGAGTTAATTAAATATCTGGCATTTGAAAATATGGGAGAGGTGCAAGGTTTAAGAAAATTATTATTTAATTGGCATTGTTTCCATGAAAACATTAGAAATTGAGTGTTATCCGTTAATTATTGCTCGCTGTGTTTACTTATTGTTATTGAAGTAGTAATTAAATGTTAGTATTTTTATGCACGTTTTGATATATCTAATAAGCCATTAATTAATCTCACCTGAATGCAATTTTTGTATTTTAAATTGTATTATTTAAACGTAAGAAAGAAAACGAAACTGAGTTGCTAGCAAAATTTTTCGTTTCTTTCAATAGTGATTAAATTATGTGTTGCCACATAAAAACTAAAGAAATTATTTCATACATTTTATCTTACCACACTTTTAACATTAATGAAAATAGTGTTTTTATTCAAATTACTTTTCCTTGTGTGTGAATTTATCTGTAAGAAATCAGACAGCCATAAAACAAATGGTTGCAAATTAGAGGCGACAAAATTGATTTGGAATATATATATATATATTTCTGAATTATAAACTGCATATTACGGGAAACCAAAAATACGTCTGGGAATATGAGGTTCTTGTGAATGTAATTTATGTTAGAAAATGTTTGGCAACAACTTGATAAATTTTAAATAAATTATTGTTCAGTTTGGAGGAATCGGAATGAAATGCATATAATTTTCACTTTAAAAGAAAGAAATAACAAAAATCTAGTTGGCATTATTTTATCCTTTTTTTCCCCTGCATTCCAAAAGTTTCCAACAATTATTAAGATTTCCGGTGAATCTCTGCTGCCATCTGTTGAAGACTGTTACAAATAAATGCTGGCAGTTTCTGTTTGAATATTTTGTACTTAATATAATGTACATATATTTAAAAGTATTCTTAATTATCTGAAATTGCTTTTCTTATAAAACTTAAAAAATAATTCTAAAGTAGATTCTATTAATAAACTTACATTTTTTGAGTCTTCAATGAAAATGTTTAATCACATCTATGTAAAATGAAATATATATATTTATTCTTCATTTACATTCCAAAAGAATATATATTTGTATTTTAAATACTTATTACGAACAAAAAGTAATAATTCAGAAATCTTAGACTTCATTTGCGTAATTGATCAAATATACACTGATAAGTAAATATTAAATCCAGGAACACAAATTAACACTATCACGAAAAATGTTCTAAGATAGAATTACAAAACAGCGATTTACAAACTCCAACTTTTAAAAAAAATCGCACACTTTTGAAGCAACAAAATGCACAACTTGAAAAACAAAAACTTAAATGGAATTTTAAAGTAAATTAAATGCTATACCTAAAACCTTTATTTTGTTCTAAAAATAATGTATTGTTTTCGGATTACCTCTAACTTTTCGATGGTTTATATATAATTTCTCATAATTAAAAAAAATTGTAATAATATCGTAAAACTTTTTTTTAAAAAAATACAAAAATGCTACTCAAATCAAAGTTTTATAATTTGAATTGCATTTTGGTTCTACATAATCATAGCACTTATCTCATTTTTATTAACATCACATTAAGAAGGTACGTAAAGACTATTGGCAAACGGCCTCATAATTTTGAACCTCAGTGAAATGAGGTAGATACCTAAATGACACCCCACTCCACAAATATTCACACGTCAACATGGCGACTTTGAGCCTTGATAGATTTTATGTGATTCAGTTCCTCTACTTGGTGGGTCCTTAGTGACGCAAGGGATCGAACCCGCGACTCGAGAAAAACAAAACCATAAGCACTCGGTTTTACTAATATTATTTTCAACTAAAATTAAAATTATATTCAATTAATGTTGAATATGATAGCGTTGTTGCATGAATTAAATATTACTATAAAAATATATCATATGCGTGTACAATAGGCAATTTGTTTCATTAACAATATATATTACATAAATTTTTGCTATCTAAATCGACACAAATTATTTTTTTAAGAAAAATATTTCGTAATATTCATCAAAATGAAGATTCTTTTAAGGTGACTGTGCCTACCTTCGGACCCAATGTTTTATAAAAACAAATTTTTGAAACAAATTGAGTGATTTAGGAAGAAAAAATTTAAAAAAAATATGCAAATGCATAAAAAATGTTTTTAAATAAATATCGTACTTTAAGAAAAATTGGTTCTTTTCAAGGAAATTTTACGAAATTTTTACTAAAACGAGTAACACTGTATAACAATTTCTAGTACAATTATCATAATTTTCTTTATACACAACATACATATTACGGTTCTCTTAAAAATGAGCCAAAATCTAAGAGAAATATTAAAATACAAAAAAATTACAGACAATTATACATAAGAATATGAAAATTTTGATATTTTTTTAAAGTTTTTTCTTTATAAAAACTACCCTAAATGAAAAATATTTAACCTACAACAACCTATATGGTCTTATGCAAAATAGTATAATTAACATTTCAAAACGTTATCTGGTTTGGTTCTTAAGATGTCATGTATCTGGTAAAGGGTTTCTTTCGAAAATATAATTTTGAGAAAAAATCATTTAAAGTTTTATCTTACTGCCCTTTTACATAGAGTGATGTTTTTTAAAATCACTATAACTTTATTTCTATTTCGCGTAAAGGACAAAGAAAAATGTTCAAACTATAAGATATTCAAATAAAAAAAAATGCCTTGCGTAGACGAAAAACGACATTTTCAAGGTAGGTAGTCACCTTAATGTATGAATTTTTTTTGTTCTGAAAAACTGTTTGATGAATCTTAATACTTGAATATCTTTACTAAACTATAGGGACGTCTTAAGACATTTTGAAGCCCTGAGCCCATAGAAATTATAAGATTTTTTGAGGCCATAGGCCATATATATATATATATATAGCATGCATTGTCAACTATTCGTACAAACGGTAATTTGAAACAAATAAATGTGCGGGACTCACAAACCGACTCGACCGATGGGCGCTCGACTAAATGAGTCTAATGATTGTTTATGGTATTAGGCTTAGGCCTAGACATGGATAATGGTCACCCCATAAAAATAGTTTTTATGAAAATAGTCTTTTTCTTTCTTTATAAAAACTACCCTAAATGAAAAAATATTTAACCTACGAAAAAACTTATGGTCCACTTTATGAAAAATAGTATAATAAACACACACACACACACATATATATATATATATATTCCCACAAAATTTCAAAACGTTATCTGGTTTGGTTCTTAAGATATCATGTATCTGGTAAAGAATTTCTTTCGAACTATAACTTCATTTCTATTTCGCGTAAAGAAAAAAGGAAAACTGTTTGGGAAAAAAAATGTTAAAACAATAAGATTTTGAAATTAAAAAAAAATGCCTTTTGTAGACGAAAAACGACATTTTCTAGGTAGGCAGTCACCCTAATTTAAAAGTGCATCAAAGTTGCTTAAAAAACAAAGAGAGATTGCAGTTACAAATCAATCATTTGTAGTATTTTATTCTCTTTGTATTACTCCGACAATGTTAGATTAAGGTACCTGACTACGGTACGAACGGTGATTTTGTAAAAGCATACTAGCGGATATATTTTTTTTTAATATTTAGTGTCACTTAAATTAGAATACGCATATAAAATTGTTTTATAAGAATATAATTACAATAAATAATTATTTAAATGCAAAACTGTTTATTTAATGCCTGAAATCTTTTTATGGATCACTGTATGGTATGTTAAGATAATTTTTAAATCCTTTAATAAAAGAGTAGCTTTAGGACATATAGAATCTCCTTAAAATGAAAATATTATATTGGTAAGTTAAAAATTAAGGCTATACTTTCAAGTATTCTGAAAATCAAAATCAAATTGTAAAATAAAAGTAGGTTTTGTAGTCTTTAAAAATTATTTTTAATACAATTAAGAACTAAAATTTTTGTTATTTATAACTGCACGATGTCTTATATCAAGTGTATATTTATAAAATAATCTATTTTGTATGATAAAATGTGATTCTGAATTTTTTTTTCTTTTTTCAGGTGAGTGGTCCTTCCTTTTGCTGATTTGGAATCGAATAGAAAAGTATTTTTTTTTAAATCTTTAGGACTCTCTATTTAAAAGTATTTGAATTTTACAGATAAGTTGTGTGGAATTTTTATTTATTTGCTGATTATATTAGAATATAAGCATTTAACCTTTTATTTTATTATGAAAGTTTCAAGATTATCTACTGTGATTTATAATATGTTTTGGATAAATATCATTATTAAATTTCTGTAGGGTGTCCTTGCGTAATTTTTTAAAATACTCAAATTTTTGGAATACATTTTTTTTCAGATTGAAAGTACTTCAAGGTTTACTAAACTAAAGTGATAAAGTAAAAAATTATATATTTATAATTTAAATAAAAATTTAAATTTAAAGGATGCAATACTATAAATATATGTGTATAATGACACCTGAAATTTGTATGAAAATTGGGCCTTGTTTTTTAATGTGTTCCGACTCATGGAGAATAAATTTTGTAAAGAATCCGACTATGTACGGAACTATGATTCTGCAAAAAGCATACGAACGAATATTTTTTTTAATATTAATTTAGAATACACTTATAAAATTGTTTAAAGAATGTTATTACAACAAGAAATTTAAATACGATATTCTGGCAAAAATGAACATAGAATTACCTATTTTCAAAACATTCTCCTTTTATGAAAAATTCGTCTATAACAATAATATTTTTCTTATATATAGCTAAGACTTTTCTTCAGATCTTGGACTAGAATTTTTGAAAAATTCACATTGATTTTAGAGTTACTTCCAATTTAAATAACAATCAGTGTTTTGTTTTTTTTTTGTTAAAATTTTGCCTTTCTGATGTATTAAAATGTGGATAAATCCACTTCTAAGTCATACATTTCAAGCATATTTTTTACAAAAGGAACATGTTTTGAAAATAAGTAATTTTTTCATTTTTTGCCAAAATATTGTATTTAAATAATTTTTTATTATAATAATATTCTTAAAACAATTTTATACGTGTATTCTATTCTAAGTGACACTAAATATCAAGAAATTATTCGTTTGTACACTTTTTTTCAGAATCACTATTCCGAACGTTGTCTAATACCTTAAAGTTATTTAAATTTGCATTTAAAATTTGATTAATTCGTATTTAATTTATTTTTTATTAGATGCAAGATCCTATGCGATTTGTCAAATATCGTTAAATGAAAAAATTCCTTGAATTCAGATACTTAAAGGCTGTTTAATTATTTTGAATAATTTTGGAAATAAACGTAAACGAAAGTGCACGCGAGAATTTTTATAATTCTATGCCAATAAATAAATCCTTATGATATATTTTAAAAACATATTACGTCCGAGTAGCTTTCAAAATCTTCCCCAAATTTTTAAATGTAAGTATTTAAAGTCTAAAAACCTACCAAATACATTCATATGTTAAAATGTTTTATGTATTTATTAAAAATGTCTTCACTTAATGTTTAAAAAATATATGTGATCTTAACACCCATATCATTGCAAACTGGAAAAGGTTTCAATATTTATATTACATTTTGTACTCATTATCTTGTTTTAAAAAACATTAAATATGTATTCCTTAAAATCATAGTATATCTCTATTTAGCACGTTCACAAAGAATTTTTCAGCGTAATATCTCTCTGATATTTTAAAATAATAGTTATTTTTGTAACCCTGTCATTTGCTTCTAAGTTTATTATTATTTTATTTCCGTCGTTGCTGTTTTGCGATTAAAATAGCACTAATGAAATTCTAGAACATGCTGATTTTTCCCAACTCGGTCAAAAACACGATCGCCGTATCGAACAATGGATCTATACCATGTATTTCTTGCTGATCAACTTCAAATAAACAAGTACTTGAATATTTAATTTTATGTGATGTATGTATATTCCAGGTACTTGATTTATAGAGAGAGGGAGAGCATATAGTAAAAGATAAAACTAAAGAGAAATAATTCGACTTTGATTTAGAAACATAGAAACTTTATGGATCCTCCTGTATTTGGATTAAACGTTTTTTCCGTTTAAAATTTTTGCATAAAGCAGCACTCTTGTCGAAAATTATTTGCTAAGGTTGCCAATATAGTAACTTTACAGAGAAACATGATTTTAGGGGATTGCCAGAGTAAGAAAAATAAATTTCATCGTTTGATGTACGAAATGTAGTGTTTACGTTTTGCTAAAATTTAAACTAACTTCCCAAAGTCTTATAGCAAAAATTTGATTTTTAGAAACCAAGAATGTGTATATATAATATTACTTTATGGTTATGTATATATAAACCCTTTCCTCAGACGGACTGTTGTTTCCAAAACTTTTGTATATGCCCTTTTTTTTCTTTTTCTGTTTAAGGTATCCGACTACCCTAAAACCATGATTTTTTCCAAAAAATGACAAATTTTTTTATGATTATGTTTTATAAATCATCTTATTAGCTTAACAAAAATACCAAGTGTTTTATTTTCTATTCACTAGAACAAAAACTACAAGCGTTTTAGTAAAAGCAGATGCAATAATTTTACACAAGATGTCAAACTTTAAAATGCGTTTTACTCTAAATGTGGTTTTTTTTTTTTTTTTCCCGAAAAGCTCAAACGGGAACAGCGATTGCTCAAAAAATTTTTAAAATAATTTGCTGAAATTTTTCGTGTATGTTCTGTATAATAGTAGAAGTGTTTTGACCTCCGGTCTTATCAATCACTGTTTTATTTCAAAATTTGCAGTTATTAATGTGAATATAATAACTGTTTTTTTTTAGTAATTTCGTATAATCACTAATATAAAGTGTTCTAGTTTTTGTAAAAATTAAAATATCTCTTATCCTGAAGGTCATTTCAAACAGAAATAATAGAGTAACACATCAAAAAATTGAAAAATTTAGAATTTGTTCATAAAATTTTTGTAGAGAGCAGGCCCCGTTTATGTAATTTTTTGTACATTTTTATCAGTTTTTCCCCATTTTAATAATAATAATTTGTTTTTCTGTTTTGAATTTTAGGATTTTTTTCTTAAAATATACTAAATAAATCTAAAAATCACAAAAAAATCTCCATATCTCAATTTTTTCAAAAAAAAATGTTGTCGCAAGTAGTCGGATACCTTAAAAAGGGCTGGAGGGATAATATTAAAATTCGCATAAACGTGTTAACTACACTTGAAGTGTCAAAAGAATCAAAATATCTATAAAATGAAGAAAATAGTTAAATTATTTAATTATGATATATATGTTACCGTTAAAGCGTGAAATCCGTTATTTCATAGAATAACTCGGTATTTTATGAAATAACTAGATCAGTCCGTTCAAGTATGTAAAATTATTGAATTCTACGATTTAACTAGGTATTCCATAGAATAAAGATTACTTGATCGTTAAAGTATGAAATACAATACTCGCGGATGCTCTTTGAACCGGTTCTAACGGCTTTGGCAAGAATTTTTCCGATTAGGTGGAATAAAACAAGTGTACTCTAGATATCAATCAGTTCAGTATATGTCAGCGAGAATTAATTTCCTTTGAAGAAGTTCCAAATATTGACACAACACTTCGATTTGTTGCAACATCTCGGCGGTTGGACAAGTAGTTGGACAGTTGCGGTACTGGACAAGAATTTAAAAAGTGCTCGTGTAAAAAAAATGTGTAATACTAAAAAGTGTGCTTGTTTCAAAAAATAATAAGCAATTCAATCCAGTGTCATCACAGCAATCCTTGCTCTAATAAATAATGAAAAGTAAAATAAAGGTATCTCATAAGTTTTTAATGAATATTCTCTTACATTTTTGTTTTAAAAAGTTTACACAATGTTTTGATGAAGCAACAGTTTTTCTTCCCAGCGTGTGTTTTTGTTGAAAATATTTAAATATAATATATTTTTGCAACATATTCCTTTTTCCCTTTTCTGTTTATCTAATAGCAATATGAGCAATATAATGTTATATCATATCTGCCTTCCCTTATTATTTATCAATTATTCATCCACGAAGGTGATAAAATGTATTTTTCGAGAAGTTGTAGCTTTTTATGAACAATTAATGTACAAAACATCTTTGAAATTGTTTATTTTTCGCTTTAACGATCTATCCTTAGTTATTTCATAAAATAGCTAGTTATATCATAGAATAACTAGGTAAAGTATGAAATTGTTCATCTATAATATATACTTTAACTGACTTGTCTAGTTATTTTATGAAATACCTGAATCATACCCTTTAACGGTAACATATATATTAAATCTGTTTTATAGACGTACGATAAACTATTACAAAGGAAGGCTTGCTATTGAATCACAATCGAAAATAGAATACCAACTTTGCGCTTATAGTATTTCATTTTCGAAACTACCATATTTTTTGTGGATTTTGAAGGCCTTTTAAATAAAATATGTAGCAATTTCTCTGTATTGCAAACGACATTTTGGCATTTTGCCTCGAACCTTGGTCTCTTTGGCTGAAAGGCTCTTACTATAGCAATTGAATGTACGTGGCCTCATAGATATAGTTAAGATAAAAACAAAAGTTAAAGATTAGAAACATTTTATTTAATTCTGTATTTTCTCCTTATATATGAAAAAATTGAAAATAAACTAGAAGCGTTTTTCCAGATTGAAAAATTCTCCGGTATTACATATTGCTTTCACCATCTTGCAAAGTCCAGGACTTTTGTTTTATTATTCCTCTTTGTTTGAACCAATATGATTTTTTTCCCTTTATAAATTATATCCTATACTTCGTCTCATGAATTTTAATGCTAAAATATCTAACTTTTCTTATTAAAATAAAAAAATGATATGTTTATGTATTATTTAAAATTTTAAAAGGCCCAACATGCTAAAGAAATATACTTGTTGTGAACATACAAACTTGTGTTATTATTAAGACCTATATTTCACCTTAAAAAGTATTTCGAGTTTTAAATCTATTTTGGACAAATTGGATGAAAACATCCTTGTTACAAGATGTTTGGAAATGCTATTTTTCGTAACGGGGATTTCATGTACTCGCACAGCTTTATTCATTTAAATAAATTATTATGCTTAATAATTTTAAACTATTTCATTCATTTTACGAAATAATATAATTAGGGTTGTTCTAAATTAGTAGTCTTCAAAATTTGGCAACTCACGGAACCCCTAGAGCTAGGAGGTGATTTAGTGGAACCCCTAAAACTAGAAAGTATTTTTGTGGAACCCTATTCCACACACACACTTAGAAGAATATATCTTAAAATAATATTTAAAGTTGATCAACAATAGATTAATGTAAAATCAATAAAAAAAGTATTGTATTTATTATTTAAAAATTTTAATCTATATTTAATATAATTTATTCATTAATAATATTAATCTGTGATCCAAGTGTCGCCTACCCATGCATTATGTAACTGGTACATGTGCTTGCATTTTTTCACACAAATTGTCGACGTCTAGGTCTATTCAGAATAATTACAATCGCATTACATATTCCTATTTTCTTCTATATATATATACTTTGTTTTTGTAGCCACTCACGTGGAGAAATATACATTGTTCTGAATGTCATTAAAACGTTTACATTTGTGTGAGAAATACTGTGAGTTTTGAACGAATTTGCTTCATAACATTTAGGATACATTCTTGCTTAAATTTAGATTTTTAACATCGAATCTGTTGATATGCTGTAGGTGTTTTCCCATAAATTTAAAAAAGTCTATTTTCCATTAGAGAACTTATTAATTTTGCAAGACATTGTACTAACGAGCATAGAATTATCTCGTAGAAATCAGGATAGTAAACAATAAGAAATTCTCAATCTAGTAATATATATATATGTATAGAGAGAGAGAGAGATAAATATTATAATAAAAGTTTAAAAAGTATTGCACTATTTAAATACCAATCACTCTAAATTTTTCTTATTCTATTATATAACCTGTTTTTAAAAAAAACCTTTTACCAGAATGCATTAAAAATTCATACTGACACGAGGAGATTAATAGTATATAAACATAAACAAAATCTGTTAAACTGATCTCTGACTTATTTACTATGCATAGCACGGTTTCCATTATTTAATTTCTTTTTATGGAAAACTACCTGATATATTTTTTTATTAATCACGATACTCATAAAAAATAGTTATTTTTATTTTAAACAAAACATTTCAAATGATTTCGTTACTTCAAGAACAAGCTATTTTTAGCAAAGTAAGCTATAAAAAAAAAATAACCCTTTTAAAAATAAGTAAATATTACATAATTATGTATTATTAGTGTTTTTAAATTATGCGTTTCTTTAAAAATTTTATTATTAAATTTATAACTGGATATAATTATGGAAAACCTATCTAGCGTCTTCCAGTCTAGAAAATACAAAACAGTAAAATATTCTCATTTCATAAATGCTTTGAATACATTACCTTCATTGGTACAAAATACCTCGCAGGCACTTTCATGAAACAAGCAAAAACAAAATGGAAAATATTTTCGCGAAAAGCCGGATTGTTTTTCACAAATTGCAAAACACAATGGTTTTGTATAGCATTTGACTATCAATTCCAAAAAATCAGCCACACTGAATACTTTTCTTTTTAAATCTTTTGACTTTGCTCTTCAATCAAGGCACCCCTTGTCGTGAATACTAAAGTAGAGCTTGTTCCAAAAATTTAAAATTCAGTTTTAAGATATCTTCTCTCTATTAAATTGAAGCCTCATTGTTTATTGTCGCGGTATCGAACAACTCGTTCAGCTGTACCTGCGCGATTCTGCGGAAGAAATTTTGTTTGGTCAACTGTTTTTATCTGAGAAATGTAAATTTCTTCTTCCTTTTCTCAAAAAGAAAGTATATTTTTGGGGCAATCCATTATTCTGTTTTTAACAAGTGAAAAACGTTGAACTCAGGAAAATGCATTTATTGGTTTATGGTGTAGCACGCTGGAGGGGGTGTTGTAAACTGTGTTTTGAATTATGTATATGGAGAAAGAAAAGAGATGAAAGGATATAGATATTATTGTAATTTTAATGTAGGATATGAAAATATAATCTCTTAATTTTATTTGGGAAATTGTACAAAAATTTGATATTTTAAGTGATAAAGTTTTTTTAAGTGAGATATATCAATGAACGAAAAGATTTCCATTTCTAATGTAACATGTGCATTATTGACACCAAAAAGTATTTTCCATTCATAAAATAGTAAATGAGTTTCTTAACCTTCTAAGCCTAATTTTTGTTCTGATAAAACGTAGTAATTGAGTGAATTTGTTTAAATTATATTTTCAAATTAATACTGAAACACAAACGTTGAAACTTAGTTACTTATCTCAATTAGTAAAATATAACATTTTTGATAATGTATAACATTTGTGTGATTAACATTGCAAAAAATGGTAATTTACATATTATTGTTATAAAATATTATTTATATGAACTTTATCAAATAATAGTTATTAACCCCCCCCCCCTCTCTCTCTCTCTCTTCCCCCACGTCGCTCTAAATCCTGGCATTAAGCTTACATTGCATTCGAAAATTTTCTCATAACCCTTTCTTAATTTAAAAAGTAAAGGCCTTGAGATTCAAAAACAGATGCATAATTACCTTTTACTCCCCCATAACACCCCCAGAGTCGATTTACGCAAAACCCATTTTTAGTGAATTTCTACTCGACAAAAGGAACCTGTCTGCCCTAATTTCAATTCCTCAGGTCTAATAGTTCAAAATCGGGAAGTTTCATCTACTACGCCCCTTATCTCCTCCCAATGCTCTTTGGAAACCCCGTACTTTCCACAAAAACCGCAGATCTCTACGCAGCAAAAGAAACATGCCTAGCAAATTTCAAGTCTGTAGGTTTAATAATTCTAACTATATATATTTGCATTTATGAAATGGTCCTCCCCAGTTTTCGGGAGTTAGTCATGGGAGGGCATGAAGATCTTGCATGCCAATCAGTATGACTCTCAGCAACCCATTGATTCCATATTCGCATGAGAGTGGTAGGATTTCGACCAGCTTAACAGGCGATATTGTGGAACGATAATTCACACTCTCAATGGGCAAAGATCCTGCTTTTATCGAATTTCTACACTTGCTGGCAGGCATTTCTTCTTATTCGAGGCGCAAACTCCGACCTTACTAAACGCTTTCCGGACGAGAAATCATCTACATAAGTTTTCTTTTCTGCTGTGCTTCAGATGTCATTTCTCCCTTTTTCGTCTAAACGTGCGGAAATACTAATCATTTGCATACTCCACACAACCTCTTCCTTTCATGTGGTTTTGAAGTATGTCAGATTATTCCTTCCTGCTGTTGCAATTTTAATGGCCAGCAGTGTATATGCGTTTGTACGTTACAATTGAGCCTGATTTTTTTTTAAGTAATATAATCGAAGTTCGATAAAAAATCATAATTCCACACATTCATAAAAAAGTTATACGTAAAAAAGTTGGCAATTCTTCAAAAAAATTGATTAAATGTTAAATTCTTAGGACACATTAAGTGTTAAAGTTCTCTAATCCATTGTCCTTCTTAACTCAAATGGACTTCTAATCTGCAAAAAGATTGAATTCTTGTCAAGAGTCAATTATTTTGTCATCTGTCTGTACTGAAAGTTTTGAGTATTCAATTATCCTCAAAAAGATTCCTGAATGAAATCTGGAGGGGAAACAAGTTCTTCCCTTTTTTGTCTTGTCGAGGAGTAATAAGATAGGGATTGAGATTTATGACATTGATCCAATCGCGTACTGTCATCGTAAAAATTATATTGAAGTTAAATATAAAACGGGTTGGAAAAATTTTCGTGATGCAATGTAAAAGTTTTTAAGAACATGTTACTAACAAAGATCACTGTACAATCACATATTTCCTCCTACCCATTACGCATGCAGGGAATGCAAGATTTTAGAGAAATATGTGTAAGTGTGTCATGGAATTTTATAGGAAGTATACGTGGGCATGAGTAAAAAATTAGTCAAGCAACCAAATCTAAAAAGTGCGAAACACACACAACATTTTAAATCCCCAGCAGCTGAAATCTAGCGTTTATCTACAGATTGATAAGATTTTTCAAGCAAAAAAGTAATTGTGGTTAAATAATCTTTTATAACTTTAATTTATATAGACATGTGGTGGTGGTATCTATATAAGCCAGTCATAACCCAGCACTAAGATGATCTTTTTGGTATACTGGTTAAATTACTCGGTTTACGGAACCAAAGGTCCCAGGTTCTAACCTTCATTGGTGACTCTGGCTGAACTTTGAAACAACGCAACCTTCATGGAGCAGACGTGGCACCATCTATCCGCCACAAGAGCAACAATAAGCAGTCAAACCTTAATGTAGCACAGCAAAGCCGTCAAATCCAAATGTCGCAACACTCAAGCCATCATATCCATATGACGCAATAACAACAGCTCACACGCTCGCCATAGCTAAGATATCGTTCGTTCACCGATTCACTGGCAGGGGAATGCGTGGCGGTGGTATCTATATAAACCAATAACAACCTCCGTACTAAGATGATCATTTTAGTATAGTGGATATGTTATGTGCTTACGAATCCGAAGGTACCAGGTTCTAACATTCAGACACTTTTAATCATTGAATCAATGAATCCTTAGTTGAGAATCTTTGATAGATATTTGTACTTTAGAGGTAGATAAGTTAATGTCTAAAAGTTTGTTCTTCTGAAACAACACATCCACTTATTTTCATTTCTAATGAATTAAATTTTGAATTTCATATTATATGAACTAAATTAAAATAATTTTATTTATATGTGCTAGAAAAATGTCATTCTATAATTTAATATTCTTACTTTTAAAGAAACAATACGCTTGACATTTACTTAGGTTAAGTCTTGACAATCGCATGTTTTGAAATTTTGTGATAATTTGAATAATATTTATCCTGCACTATCGCTGTAAAAAAATACAAGCACAACTCAATTCTTTTAACTAGAAAAATAGCTTTTGGAAACTGAACAAACTTTATCAGTATTATTGATTCCGTAGAAGTTTAAGTCCTCTATATTAAATTTAATAATATGGAGATGTATTAATGCGTGAAAACTTTTCGTATGTGTAAAAGAGATCTTTGCTTTCTTTTCAAAAATGCAAGTCTATTATAATTTACCCATTACTGAATTACAAAAATTAGATTGAAAAGTAAATTTTTTTAAAAATACATTTCACTGTATAATTTCTTTATATATTTTCTTAGTGAATAAAATATTACATCAGTAACTTAAGAAATTAATTTGTCCTACAGAAACCTTCTAAAATTTTTATAGTTACAAATTTTTAAAAATTGTTGTTTCTTTTATTTTATACATAAATTTTAAAAAATTAAAAATTACATTTATTAAAATTTATATAAACTCTAGAGCTTTTTTGAAATTTTAAGCTGAACTGATTTTCAAAAGATAAGATTCTAAGATCTTTACATTTTTTGACTCTGTAGTTAAAAAGTTAAATTTTTAGTTTAATTAAAAATGTAATTTGAAATTTAATTAAAAATTAAATTTGAAATTTAATTAAAAATTAAATTTGTAATTTAATTAAAAATTAAATTTAATTAATTTTAATAAAATTTATAAAACTAATAGTGGTTGATGAAATCCCAAGATAGTTATCATTCTCGATTCTGTTTATCACCTCTACTTTTTAAAAGAATAAACTTTATATGTATTTTTTTCAAATTTTCTTTACTAGAAATTTAATTCAAAATTCTTTCTATAAATAACAATCAACACAGACTGGATCCACAAAAATATTTTAAAATTGTGACAATTTTATTTTTATTAAGTTTAAAAGAAAGTTACATGTACTAAAACTTCCTTAATTCTATATTACAAATATATGAGCAAAAAAGGATTTATTTTGATCAACTACTGCTGCTTGACATCATTTCGTATAATAATAAATATGTGTACTTTTAAATAACACTTTATACTTATATAACATTTTGAATTATTTAATACTATTAGTATTTATTTTGTATTTCTGCATTATTTTTTGAATTGTTTTTCAACTCCAACTATTAGTTCATTTTCTTCCTATACATATATATATATATGTATTGTTCAAATTTTCAATCGTTGATAAAATACTTTTTATTCATTTACTGAAGCTCAAATATATTTTTTTAAACTTGTAGTGGATGACACTTTGATGTTAACACAGTGTTTTTCAAATATTACTTCATTATTTAAATTTTACTTTTTAATTTTAAATTTATTCTGCGTTATTTCTGACCAAGTTAGATTTATCTGCAATAGATGGCGCCAGTAAGTTTTTCTAACGAAGTAATGATTGACTTAAAAAATTGTTTTCTTTTTATTACTTGTTTAATTTGTATTTCACTTTGTATTCTGTCACTACATATGCATCATTCTTTTGTATTACGTCACTAAATAGTTACCACTCTTTGTATTTTGTCATATAACATTCCAAACGATACTGGATTACTTTTATTAGCCAACATCTAGAGAAGAAATCAATAAAATGAAAGTAAAACAAGCTTCATGATGAACAATTAATATTTTTTGTACATATAAGAGTAACAAAAAAAAACTCAGGTCAATTAGCTATTGTTTAAGAACCATTTCATCCTAAAGGCGAAAAAAGTTTTTTTTAAAAAAAAAACTTCTATTCTCAGCATCTGAAAGTCATTCTGTACTGTTAATGAGATGCTTTTTGCATCTACAAGAAAAACAAAACTCCCTGTTTTCATTTTACTAAATGGCTGTGGAACCTGGATAATTTTCTGAAAATGGGGAGAAGAAACTTGTGTCATGATAAATCTTTTCGTTAATTTCAGAAAGAGGGAGGCAAGAACCATTTAATTTCAGTTATCATGCCTGAGTGTATAGCAAATTCAATTTGCAATCACTTTAATGCGTAGTGTTCTCACGTATACTTAGATTGCCTCCTTGTGTGTGATTTCAGTATTGCACCGTGTCTTTCTTGGTCATTTAGAAGGTGTCATTATAATATAATTAGGTTTCTGTTGTAACACAATTATATTAGTTCGCTACACATGCGATTCTTGTATTCTATTTTATAAAAGAAAAAATTGTTTTAGTACCTTTATCGCAAGAAATAGAATTCTGCGCGTAATTAATTTATTTTTTTATCAAATATTAGCCATTACTCGCCCGCTTCTCTGGGAATTTCATGGTGTTCTATAATTATTTAATAATTCTTCTTTAAGATATTGATATCCAAGTCCTAGTATTAACACCTTGACTGCCACTGGCGTATATATCCGTCTCGCTCAATCAGTGTGTTAAGTGTCACGGACGTATATATACGGCTTTACAAAATATATTCGGACGTATGTATGCGGCTTTCGAAAACATATGCGGACGTATATATACGGCTTTTTCATTCCGCTGCTATTTTTAAAACTATGCTGAAGGCTTTGTTTATTTGTACCTTTTATTTTCCTCCCAATGCACATACGCACGTCTATGTTAAAAACGGTGGTACTGAGGAACGAAAAATATAAGGCTTAACTCACAGTTAAAGCGTTAAGTCCGGGGTACTCAACCTTTCTGTCTGCTGGGTCGCTTACATATGTCAGCTATTTCACGCAGGCCGCATACATATGTTAGTTATTTCACGCAGGCCGCATACATGTGAGCTATTTCACGCGGGCCGCATACATATGTTAGTTAGCAGCACAACATGAGGATTAATGAGGGGAGGGGGATGCTTTTCTCAATTATTATTTTTTATATTTTTTATTTTTGTCACTAACACTAAATTAGAAGCATTTAAGAAACACTCCTTCACAATTTCTGCATCAGTAAACGCGGTTTCATATGATTACCAATAATATAAAAATCTTCATAGGCTGTCTTTTTGTTACCGATATGATATTACCACTGACAAAACACTTCGTTGCTGTTGCAAAGATTATTCAAGAAAACCTATTTATCACCTCTTGAAAGAGATATTCGAGGAGAAGTGTCATTGAATGATTCCTGTTTATTGATATTTTTTAATTACAGCATTTTCGTGAGAAATCATACAATTGCTGATCCATATTTGTTTTTCACAACAAAACCTTCGAATCGTCTTGAAACGATATATTTTCTTCGAACGTTTTTCGCTTTCAAGATATAAAAGATAGTTAAAAATTAGTTCCACCCATAAAATTGTCGCTACTCCACTGTTGTCTGTTATTGCTAACTGTAACAATTTCAAATAAAATATCAATTAGTACCTTACGACACCGACAGCAAAAAGCAAAATTGATGTATTTAATTTCTTGACAAAGAATTGCCCAGCAAATTTTTAATGCAATGTTCTTAAATAAATAAATTTCTCAGAGCAATGGACCATGACCGGGCCACTTGAAAAAACTCGGTGGGCCGCAGGTTGAGTATCGCTGCGTTAAGCATTCGATTATACTGAAACACGCTCTTATATCTCTTGCCTCTTGATTTGAATAGAATAAGACTAGAAATTCTGAAACAAAAGAATATTTATATTTTACATCTTCACAACCCCTCACTCCCTCGCATTCGATTTCGGCAAAACTCATTTTTAGCTGATATCTACTCTACAAAAGAATTATGTTTGAGATATTTCAAGCCTGTAGTTCCACTACTTCAAAAGTGGTATTTTTTGTATCTTTAACGCTCTTGTAACCACTCGCAACTTTCTTGGGAGACGATTTCCGTTAAATCCGTTCATGGCGGATCTGTACTCAAGAAAAGAAACATATTTGCCAAATTTTAAGTCTGTAGGGTTAATAGTACCGGAGATCTCAAGATGAGTGGTGGGTGAGTCCATTTTCTAATAGTGTAAGGTTCCCGTGCTCCATGGCTTCTATTATTCGAGTCCTCTCTCCATCAAAGACTGTCCTGAGGAATAGTAAAACAACAATATCTAAATTTTAACTGGACCACAAAGTTCATTCGCACTGCGGAAAATTGGAGACCTAAGTGATAAATCATGCATCTCATTGTCGTCATTTCATTATAGCTAAAGAGTAATATTTCCATCAGATATAATCTTGTATAATTCTACTTGACGTTTTATCAAATCAAAACTGGAAATATGGATTGTTGGAATTAGGACTGCAGAGGTCCCTTCTCTTCTTCCAATAGTTCAAAAACGGGAATTCCCCTCTTGGGATTCTGTTTTAGCAGAACCTGTTATGGTGGATTTCGCCCTCAACACACATACTCTTCCTGAAGCAAGGTGGGTTTAGAAAAAGATATCACTACAAATAAATTTGAAAAACTTTACATGCGTAAATATACTTACAGCTCATTTGAAACATCAACGAAGTTCCCAACAAAATTTTAGAATGATACGACGATGTGGATTTGTACACGTTCTTATCAGGAGTGCACCCTTGAAATATTACGGGGTCCTTTTATCTGACTTCGCACCG
>BMAV01017814.1:45171-57640 GCA_019973955.1 Trichonephila inaurata madagascariensis | reverse complement strand
CATACAATAACAATGTGTTTATTACAATAATAATATACTTTGACGCTACTTTACGACTTTAACCTCTTAGGTGTCACAGGCGTATAGAAACATCTCGCGCTCAGCCAATGCTTTAATTGTCCCGGACGTATATATACGTTTTTCCGAAGTATGATCTTTTCTGTGCACAGCTATCCATAAAACTATTCCGAAAGCTTTGGAGTGCAATAAAAGAACCTTGACAGGTTTGCGACAGATTTACTTATTTCAGAGGATTGCTTATTTATTCTCTTTCTCACCCCCCCCCCCGCCCAATACACCACATGCACTCGCCTATGTGTTACAAAATGGTTGGATTGAGAAGTGAATCACGTATTTTTTAATTGGCATTAAAGAGATTAATTATAAGCTGTACAAATGATCAAGATAAGTGTATATTTTTGCATATAATTTTGCATATGACAAGACCTTGGGGTCACTGGTAATTATTAAACTTGTTCTTGACTTAGTAGTTAACTGTATTCTTAACTTAATTCTTAAATTAATTATAAAATAAATTGAGCAGTACTGTGGGATATATTTATAAGTGTATATCAGTATAAATTGGTATTTTATTATGTCAGAATATATTTTGTATATTTTGAGTAAATTAATAATTTTTTTAAATAATCTTTTGTTTTTTTTTCGACTTTCCAATATACTCACCCCCCCCTAGGGGGCGCGCCCCACAGTTTGATAAACGCGGTATTAGGTGGATTGGAAATAGGCAATTATTTAAATAGCTTGTTCAACTGTACATTCTGTAATAAATAGTTGTGGACAAAATAAATCAATTATTTATTTTGATTCTCACGCTACCCGTCAATTTTCTCAAACGTCACAAAACACTGAAATTTTTATGTATTCCAGTATTATCAAGTCAATGACCTATCTCTCTCTACTGTATATATATAAAATTAATTATTAATAAATATAAATATATATATATATATATATTTCACTTCAGTAATAATGAATCTACCGTTTCTATTTTATAACGTAACTTAAAATACCTTTCAGCGTATTTTGTCTCTTCTGAAATATTTTATCAGAATTTTCTGAAAAAAATGTACAACAGAGAACTATTTCTATTCAATAATATGTATTCATATTTCCCTACCGAAGTTAGCTTTCATTTACACAGTAGGAGCGGAAGACATCTGTTAGATAAGAATTTCCGGTCAAAACATTCTTTTTTTTTCCGGTCCTTCAACCCCCTTCCCCTACCCAAAAGGAAAACTTTACTCTTTGTGAAAAATGCATTTAACTCTATGTGGAATGAACTGATTTGAATCTGGAGCATCTCGAATTTCATCGGATCTCTGCAAAATGATGCAATTTAATATTTCAGGGGAAATGTTTAAGTTTAAAAGAATTATTTTTTTCCCTGGACTGTTTGAAAATATATAGAATGAATGCTGCATATGGAGAGAATTTGTGAGTTTTTTTCTAGTTATTCTTTGTATCGTGTTTGCTTTTTCAGTTATGTTTCAACTGATTAATGTTAGCAATAATTACTTCAGATGTTTTTCATGAATTGAATTCTTTTTTTAATTCCTACTATTAGCTCACACTCTCTATATATTTATTTATTTATCTTGGTGGAATTTTCAATTGTTAATAAAATACATTTTAAAGCACTCAATTGAGCTGAAATAGTATGTGCATGATTATTTTGGATGACAATACAATAGTTTAACCATAATTAATAAAAATTAATTGATTAAAACTAATTATTTAAAGAATTACAAATACACACACACAGCCACTTTTTCATCATTTGTGGCAACTTTGCGTCCATTTTGGTGACTTGTGTCAAAACTTGAAAATGTTTTTTTCTCGCGTTGTAAAGCATTCAGTTAAACTGAAATTTTATAGACATGATTGTTTTGGATGACAATACGATACTTTAATGATAACTAATAAAAATTAATGACCGCTTAATGTTGTGATTCTGTCATACGTATATACATATTTATACCAATTGTAACTATTTAATAAAAAATAGCTAAAATAAAATTTTTCTTTGTTGATCTAAGTAGGGATTGACTTAATTTTTTTTTTTATATATTACTTGTTTTGAGATAATTGGTTTTAACAGTGTTTTTTGTCAACTGTTTGTAGAACGATAAGTATGCATTTTATATTTGTTTTGCATGTTTTATCTAAAAATAAACCTAAGCGTCATATAACTCTTAAGAATATTAGTTTTTCAAGCCTTAAAATATGCTCAGGTAGAATTAATCCTTTGATTGCCGATGAAAAGTGACGCAATTCCCTCCCCAGTGCCATTGTATTTTACACAGGTACGCGTATGCGGTGTATTCGGGGTGAAAAGAAATGGAATAAATATGCAAATCCTTCTCTGAAATAATTAAATCCTTAGCAAAAACTGCTAAGATCATTTTATGATATTCAAAAGCCTTCGGGAAAATTTTACTGGTCAAATTTTATGGCCAAAGATCATTCTTCGGAAAGACGTATATATACGTCTTGGCACTCGATGCATTGGCTGTGTGAGACGTATATACACGTCAGAGGCACTTAAGGAGTTAAAAGTAATTTTCCGAAATCATTTCATTTGCTTGAAAAATATCAGTTGCAAAAATTATTAACATCATTTCTAGAAGGATTGCTTATAATTGTCATATGATGCTACCCTCAGGTTAGGCATTGTTTTTAGATTGACTCACAAGAAATTAATTTCACATTTAGTTTGATACTTGTGCTTGAAACATTAATATTAATTAATTTTTACTTGTGACTGAAACATTAATGTTAATTAATTTCACTTGTGATTGAAACTTTAAGGCTAATTAATTTAATACTTATGATGAAACATTACTGGTCGTGGATTCTAAATGATATCAAAACGTATATATTTGTACGATGTTAAATTAAATAAATAAATACAAGAATATAATTTTTTTTAATTCATGTCGCATTTTTATGGATTTGAAATTTTAAAAATTACGTATTTATGATCTTTTCTTATATTTTGCACAAACATTTACTTATCACATGTGGTTGCAATAAATTGGTTAATTGTGTGTGTGGCAAACTATAGCAGCTTATAAATTACTACCTCAAAGAATCAAGACGTAAAAAAATACTACATGCAGATTAATATAATTATAAGCTATTTAAGTTACGACACATAGTATTTCATTTAAAAAAATATACATTTATTTTAAATAACTATTTTTGCTCAATGAAATGTGTATAAATTTAAGTATTAAAAATTAATACAGTGTAGATTAATTTTGGTGAAGTTGATTTAAGTCAACCATCATGTTGAACGGAAAATTTAAAATTGCGGTTAATGTTTTTGATTGATTGAAACATATTATAGAATTTGAGTTTGAATTTAAAGTTTTTTTACCAATTTTAAGAGGAATTTTAATAATAAATTTCAAGAGGGAACTAAAAAATTGTAACGAATCATTTACTATTTTTGGTATTGGTATCGATCATTATTGTACTTTTACTACACTAATTATATTGTTATTTGATTTTTGAGAACGCTCATAATTTGTTTACGCGTACTCAAAGTACTTAAATTGGAAAAGTAATTTTAGTATGATAATGAGAAGTTAAGAATGAAAGATTTTTTCATAGACGTTTGGCTCATAAAAGGCCATGATTGCCTAGTGGTCCCGGTCTCGGACTCGAGTTCGTTGTGGCATGAGTTCGAGCCCTAGTGCCACTGAAGGCTTACCGTGTAGAAGGGCTGATGCACGTTAAATCTCTCAGGGTTCAAGACCCTCCTGTTAAAACGTGGAATATATTTAAACCATATAAAAAAACGTAGTTTTTTTTTTCTTAAATTTTAAATACATTGTAAAACTTATTCATGTATAGCAATATAAATCGTTTTAATAAGGAAGTTATAACAAAGTTTTTACTAAGTTTAAAAGTATTAAAACTCTAATTTACATCAGAAAAATACGCCTAACCAAACGCAATATTGTTTTTAATTGCATTAGAACTAAAAAGTTTAATTAAAAAAGTATTATTTTTATTACTTTCTCTACAGTTAATGAGAAAACACAGCTACACAAATATTGACATTTTAGTTATTAAATTTCTGAAGAACGCACCGGAGATTATATATATAATCGCGTCCTGCAAAAATTTGTTAGTTTTCTGTCTGGCTTGCAAATTGGTCGAATTTCAAATTTTACAGATGCAACAAATTAAATTTTTCGTCGATTTAGCAGGAAAGCAATAGTTGAATGCTTAGCTGTTTAGTTTTAGGAACACATTTTTTTCTTATTGCAATTACATGGGCATTTATTACCCGGCAATCAATCATTTGAGTCTTGAAGGTTTTTAACTCTTCGCTATCTCTATGTTTTCTGGAATAATTCAATTTTTTTGCTTCAGATTAGTGTTTTCTGCAAGCCTTATTAAAAGTCAGGTAAGTGTGTTTGGTTTAAATTGAATAACTGTTACCTATAACACAATGTAAATGTATTGCTACACGCGTCCTTTTTTTTCTTTCAAATTTTGTATGAATACTGCATTAGAGAAGACCAGTTAGATGTAATAAGTATTGAAAAAGTAGTAATTGCTTAATTACAGTGTACAATTCCATGCAAAAATCGGTAGACTATACTCCAATATTCTGATGAAATTATATTTAATTTATACCGTATTATTATTAACTACGAGTAATTTGCAATTTTTATAAAAATTCAGACGATATAATTTTAATTACGATTAGTATGGTATGACTTTGTGTTATTATTTATTCTTTCATCATATTATTTATATTTCCATCATTAAATAAGCGATGCCATTAAATTTAGCTTTCGATTTTAGTGATTAGCAGTTACTTACAATTTGTGCGGATCGTAAGCAACATACTCATCAGAGTTACGTAAAAGGACATTAGTCGTGACCTCTGACTGTTTGCTCCTGTAAATTATGGTTATCTACATCTAAAATAATTATAATCGTATGGATTTACCTTTCAGGAAAATATCATGGAGTAATATATTGGAATTACGCTGAATGAATATATTTGAATCAATCCACTCACTGATTACATCTCCTGTTCAACATTCCGGTTTATATCTAGATTTGAAGACAGTCGAGATTTGATTCTATCATATGTAGAAAGTCCAGCTAATCTGATTCACCACAGCTGAAGCAAATGTTTCATTCTCAGACTTATCTGTAACATCTGCAAACGTGATAATTCCATCAATGAAATCGCTTTCGCACAATAACTATTTCTCATTGAATTATAATATTTAAATTCACACAAAGGGGGTAAGTTTACTATATTGCTCAATGCCTTAACAATGGTAACATATTTTCTTCACACAGGTTGATTACTTGAGATTACAGACAAACTTGCAATCATCCTTGAGGTGAACGTAAGCGTGCTGATATCCAGATCTAAACATTAAGATTGGTTTGTTTGTGACCAAATGGGTTTGAAGTTTAGTCATTATGATACAACCTAGAACCGAATGGATCGAGGAAATTTAAATTATATCTTCTGTGTACTGCATTGATATAATAATTCCATATGTTAAAATGAGAAATGTCTTAACATTGATTTCATAGTCATTTTGGTCACATCATAAACCTAATTAGATACTTATATAACATATTATTTTACTTATTTGTTTTATTTATATAACTTAAAAGAGATATCGGTATTATTCCTCCGTATGTGGCCTTGCTTTAAAACTAAAATATATTATGTATTACCCGTGATATTTTAGTGAGTATTAGAAAGGTAGTAAACCATTTTTTTTTATGCTGCAAGATCTCATTTAGATATTGATCTAGAAATAACTTATCACCTTGTATATAATCTTATAATGCCGCATTAAGTGAAAATTTAATCAGATGTATTAGAAATTTAAACTCTTTTCTCAAATCAGAAATCCATACTTTGCTACATGGACAAAAAGTATCTGGCATAAGATTTGTAAGACCATTTTAATTCTTGTTTTGCTTATAACTTGATAAATTTTGAGCATAAATCCAAGAGTAGTTTGAAACAAAAATATTAAAATAGCAGAACTATCTAAACCAAATTTAAGTTAGACCTTCAAACCCCAAAATGCAAGGGATTAAGTTTTACCCATTTTTATTTTATTTATTTATTTATATTTTAGTTCATTTATTTTTGAGAGAAAATAGTCCTTTGGTAAATTATAATTGGATTTGCAAGTAAGATAACTTCAAATAAACGTTTTATACTGCTAAAAGGTACTTATAAAAGTAAATATCTAGCAACGTCCATAATATTTTTGTGTAAGTTTAAAAATAAAATACATCTATCTGACTTTTAGTTATTTCATCCTCCACCTCAACAACAAACAGTTATATTTTTATAGGGTTTTTCGTCAACGTAGACCGCAAAATATTAATGGTGGTCCAAAAAATAACTGGACACGAGATATAGGTTAAAATTTGCTTTAAAATAACAATCTGGTTTTACCCGGTATACTTTTAATAAAAAAAATCTTAGTTTTATAACTTTATTTGAAAATATTTCATTAATAATCTACCTTTGAAATTGTAAATACTAGTGTAAGAATATGTGAATACGTTCATGTAAATTAGAATCATATTATTGAGTATCATATACCTGTAGACATACAAAAAAATCTGAATATGTAAACAAATTTGAAAGATAGATCTATAATCAGGGGCGTAGCTACCGTCATATCAGCTCCTTAATATGCTGCGATTCTTTGCTTACACGTTTTGGGGCCCCCAAGCTTTGGAGGCCCCAAAACGTGTAAGCAAAGAATCGCAGCATATTAAGGAACTCTTAGAAAGGTCCCCCCCCCGGGAACTTTGATACAGGGCCCACTCACACACAGGAGTAGCTACGCCAGTGTCTATAATTAAATTAAGATTTAATTATTATCGATAGTGATAGGCAATATAAGGATTATTTAAAAAAATAAGCAATATATATATATATATATAAATACATTGATGAAAATTGAGAAAGATTTCTTAAGCTCTAATACCATTAATTCATAAGGTCACACTTAACATCTCAAAAGAGTTCTGAGCCCCCAACTTCTTACAGAACCACAGTTGCGTAACGTACAACCCCGCATTACGTGGAAGGTAGGATTGTGGTGAGACCAAAGCCTGATTGATGCTAAGTACGTACGTATCCATTGTAAGATCCGGTTGGGGGCCCCCAAAATCTGCCTTTGCAGAGAAGCCCTAAATCTCCGTTATGACACTACATAACCAAATCGCTTTTAAAAAATGCGGATTCCAAACCACATTTGTTATTTAATTATTATTTCTCGGCATTTATATCCAAATACTTATTTCTGAATTTAAGTTTGCAATATTTTACCTAAAAATACAGGTCAAGACATTTATGGTACCTTACAATTAAGGATTAGAATCCTGGTTTTACCATAGAAATTATTGTTAAAAATCTACTTTTACATTGAAGTCAGGCTTTTTTAAGCTGTACAAATAAATTTAGTATCAATGTTTTGCTATAAAATTATTTTTCTTTATCTTAGAATCAACTTATGCGACTGTTCAACTTTAAACTCATGTACTTGTGAAAAAAAAAAAAACTGTTTACTGAAATGTAACTTTCATTATTCTGATATCATGAGAGACACGCTCATTAGCCTCTTTGTTCTCAGTTACCTTTCTTCATAGGGAATGAGCTTGATTCATTCAGAGTCTCAAATTTTGTCTTTAAATGAAGTATGATGGATTTTCGCAACTTTTGTTTCTCAGCCATTTTTTAATGCATTTAGGCAGTCTCGGGCGATTCGATCCGTTGATTTTCCATGGTCACTGTAATTTAAATAATGATGAGTTGTTTCGCATCCTGGTAAATGCGGAATAAAATTACATAGGGAAAACAACAACCGTGGCACCTTTTTGATGACTTAATGTTTAATGACATTACGCTTTTTTGTGCAAACATAATTTTTTTCGATCAGAATTTTTTCTTCTCAGTCAACATTATTTTTTTTTCTTTTAGCGGTCAAAATGTTAAAATGTACAGGTGAACAAAAAGTTTTTGTTATGTTTTTCGTTGCTGTGCCTTTCTTTATGATGCAGCTTTTATGTTTTAATATATATGGTCATTGCTATTTTTTTTGAAAGATATATACAGTCGGACCTTGATTTAACAAATTCTTCGGGACCGAACATTTTGTTCTTTAATTCAGAGTTATTCATTATATTGGGTCCAAGCAAAATACAAATTTTTTTGCACGTACCTTTCGAAAATTTATAAGTAGCTGCATAAAAATTATCCATTGTTAGAAACTGCATAATTTTTATTCAGCAGCTAAAAGTACTATTAGGAAACTATTACGCACCAGTTAATTGGAAATTTTTAAATGCTGATTAATATATCTTTTTTGATTCCTGACTCGAAAGGACTCTATACAGCAGGCGTGGCGAACCTTTATGGATCAACGTGCCATTTTTTTTTAAAAGAAGTGTTTAATGAAGTATAGACGTGCCGCCAAATAATTTTCACTTGTAATTATTGGGAAAATAATAAGACTAAGTACTAACAATACAGTCAACCCTCCTATAACGCGGTGAGTGCGTACCGCGTTCTATGGAAACCGCGCTATAAGAAACTCGGATTTAACCGTACAAACCAGGCTAATTCTTAGCGCGTTCTATGGAAACCGTCTACCGCGTTGTACAGAAACCGCGCTATATATATAAGAGAATTAGTACTAATCACATTATTCGTACCGCGTTATATGGAGACCAATAAAAACCTTTTTGGCGCGATTCCTGAATCATTTTGTTTTGTCTACGCCGTGCATCAGTGCTCCGCTTTTAATTTATTCCTCGATCAGTGTATAATCACTACTTTTTTTTTCATAATAAAACTAGATTTCGAAGGGAGAGGTGGTGGCAAGATTTTAACATAAAATAAATACAACAAAAAGTAATATTAATGTATTACACTTCCAGATGTGTAAATTATTTACGCTATTTTAAGCGTTCATTACACAAAATTTGTAACAATGTGTTACTTTTGCTAAGCAGAGATCCCGCGGAAAAAGAAAAAAAAACTAACACTAATATACGTTATCCCCATGGCAACCACATTATCGCACGATAAAAATATCAAAAAAACGTTGTTGATCGGAAACCGCGCTGTAAGAGTACTGCGTTATAGATGGGCTGTCGCAATTTCAGCTCCGCGTTATATAGAAACCGCATTCTGAGAGTACCGCGTTATAGGAGGGTTAACTGTACAAAACTCTATTTACTACAAAAAAATACCTTTTGCACTGTATAGTTATAAATGTTTTTCTTATACGTGTTTCAAATAAAAGTAACATTAGTGAGACTTCTGTTGTTGCTGATTGGATGACAATTTATATTAGGATAGTAAGACGCTACTTTTTGTAAAATACATGCTGAATTGGAGTCATCTGCCAAACGGTTTCTAAGCAATTAATCATTTTTGCTGTGGTTCACTTTTTTTGACAAGAAGGTTTGTGTGATTTGCCACCAATGGCACGCATGCCACTGGTTCGCCATTCCGGCTATACAGAGATGAAAATACAGCATCATTTAAATCCTAATAAGCATAAGAGGGTGATATGTTTTCACAGTTTCCACAAATAATGTAAAGCATTGAAAAATGCAGCAGTTTTGATAGGAGTTTCGTTATCAATTTCTGCCAAACCTTAACTGAATGAATATGCATAAAAACATTTCAGAAAATTTTTTGTCTTATTCTTCCATATTTGAACGTTCCGTGCAGGGCCGGATCTAGAAGTTTTGCCGCCCCAGGCAAAAATGGAAAGTGCCGCCCCTCTCACCAAAGCAAAATTAATAATTGAAAAAAGATAAATTGTTCATATAGATACACACCTATAAAACTTGAATAACTCTTGTGAACAAAAAAGCAGCTTAACAATATATATATATAAATTTATTTTAAGTCTTAAAAAATACTAAATAATTCGAAATTAAGCTGATAATTACCTTTTATTATTTCAAACGAATAGAATGTAAGAGAAAAGAAACAGCCCATTTCAGCAGACTAATTTGTTCATAAAAAGAGCCAGCTGATGGTGGGAATCACAAGTGTTTATTTTAACATAGTAATTTCGCTCAAGACTAAAATAAAACATCTCCTGTGACTATCTATCTACTAAAAACTCTTATTACCCTTGTCCTCTTTTGGATAGTTGACACAGGACATTGTATGAGTGAAAGAAATGTCCGTTGTGACCCCACTCCTGGATGAGAAGAAAGTTACTATGAAAGATGTGTAAACATATCAAATTTTATGATTTAAGATAAATTCCTACCTAGAACTCTTCAAGTTTCAATATAAAAGAAAACTGGCATTAAACATGCAGAGTACAAATTAAGGAAATAAGATACGTTAAATGAAGTACCAAATTCTCACCCAATAATATTTCAGAAAATATATCGATTTTTCTTACAACATAAGAAAATATTTTCCAATTTCAATCCAAATGCCGCCTTTAAAATTTGCCGCACCAGGCAAGGGTCCGGTTTGTCCGCCTCTAGAGCCGCCCCTGTATTATAATAGATTTTACATGATTATATTGAAAACAAATTTCACTTCTGAATTTTCTATTTTTGCTTAAAAATTCTATCAGATGAGCACTTATACAAATTACTAAGCAGCTTCCTTTAATTTTATGACTACCCAATCTAATAATTCGAACTATTTCTTAATATTCCAATTAGATCATCTGAAAATCAAGATTTATGTGTAAATTTAATAGATGTACAATAAAATAGAAATGGAAAGGCTTTATATTTTTAAGAAAACCCCAATATAATATTTAACTTTACGGTCTTTAAATGGGATCTTAACCATGATTACATTCTTATAGTACACTTATGATTGGCGAATTTTCTTTAAGTGGAAAAGTATAGAAGTTACATTGTAAAAACTTGTTAGGTACTCTGTAACAACTTTCGTTTTATGACACCTATAAAATGGGATTTGTCTTGACAAGAAATGCGAATAACTTTTTATATTGGTAATAAATCGGTCGTATGTTACCTTCCCTAAGACAAATATATGCATTTTTTTTCCGAAAGGAAGATCTGAATACTTATTATTATTTGAGTTTTTTATTACTCCGAAATGTATTCATACACTGAAGAAGGAATAATAGCGTAAATATAAAATAGGCAATTTGATATTCAATCAATGAGAAAATCTCTTAATGTTTATTGGTTGCATATTCCATTAGTAATTAAAACTTTAGGTTTTACGAAGTTTTTATTGGAGGATACATAGAATTACAATTTTTATAACTTTTACAATTAATTCCTGTTAAAGCGATCATCAAATATTTTTCTTTGTGAATTGTCATAAAACTATTCAAGTTTGAATTTTGATTTTATAAATTTGTATGAATACTTAATTTACAAAGAAGTTGGACCTATTATATCAACTTATCTCTCTTTTGTTGTGCAAGTTACAAAATAATGTTACTTAAAATGAAATTTTCTTATCTCGTCAAAATAAATATTAATATGTATGGGATGATAAGTATAGTGAAGTATTTTAAATAATAAACACTTCTCATATAATCACGTAATTGAAATTCAGCTTAAGGAATTAAATATAAAAATGTGTTTAAATATAATCTTGTCCATCCATTGAGAAACATTATTTTATTCGTTCAGTAATTTAATAAAATTCTATAATTTTTTAAAAAACAAAATGTGAAGTATTTAGGTGTTATGTATTATACCATCGAGTAATTTTGTCAAATCAAAAGACGTTTCCAGGTGTCTCTATATGCAGCCAAAAGTGGAAAATTGTTCCCGCGCATGTTTGAACATAATAGTAATAATGATAACGGGGCATTCAGTGATATTTTTTGAATTCGCGGCTTCTTTTAATTTGGTGAAATTCGTTAAAGGTATACGTAAATACTAATATTTATCTCGTCAATGTGAAAATAAAATAATTCAACAATTAGTTCTTTTTTTTTTCCCTAATAATTTTGTGTTTTTTTGTTTTTGTTTTTTTGAACAAATTCGAGAAAATTATGCTCATTTTAAACGATACTGAATGTACTGTCTTTCCTTTTTGACATTGCTTGGATGCAGAAGGTTATTTATGCATTTGTTGAAATGCATAATATAGCTATTTATATAAATATAGCACTTCTTGCTCTTATTTACTTTTATTGGTTAGCTTTGGTTTTCTCTAGTAGTAGAGTTATTCGAATTTTCTACAAAAGTAGATTTTTCTGAAAGGGGTCAAGTTATTTTTATCACTTTCCAAAGTCTTTGAAGTGTATGCGGGCTACACTTTACAAAAGCACATTTTGATAAAACCAAGCGTACTAAAATCCTCTTGAAAAAGTATCAAAGGATTTGACAGGTATTTCTGTAAATGGTATACATTTCATTCCAGTTTCTGATTCTTTCATTGTTTTATATGTGGCATTTG
>BMAV01017814.1:0-45161 GCA_019973955.1 Trichonephila inaurata madagascariensis | reverse complement strand
TTTCATTCCAGTTTCTGATTCTTTCATTGTTTTATATGTGGCATTTGATTTTGACTCGAGGGTTTCTCCATGTAGAACTTTTCTTTAACAGTGGAACTTTTTGAAAAATATTTGCACTGATACTCTCTCGTTCTGTGAGTTTACTTTAGCAGTACTTGAATTGATTCCTTCAGTTTCAACTTACTGTTACAGATAAAATCCCGTCACAAGTTAGGAATCTTTCAAAAAAATTCCATTTAAAATTATGTAGTCATTTTTTAACAATTATTTTCGTTTATAGCAGCATTAAAAAAATCGTTCTTTTTCGATTGCAGTCATTTAAATGAAGCCATATTTCATCAACTGACAGACATTTTTTTTTTCTATCTTTAACTAGATGTGATTATGATGTAACTTTCTGCAATTACCTTTTTTTTATTTTTGGGCGACAAAAAAATGTTAATTTTTTTTAATTTTAAAAAACTTGTTTTTTTTTTTTTTTTTTTTGTTACTTTAAATTTTTATGAATAATTTTATTTACAGTTCGAGGTGACATTCTCAATCCCATTTAAATATTTTTTAGAGTTAAAAAAAGAATTCATAACTTGAGACATAGCCTTTTTAGTGATATCTGGATTTCAAATAGTTAAGATAAGATCTTTCATCATTTTCTTCTTTAAAAAGCAGTTAATAATTGTTTTTCCCTTACATTTCAATACAATAAGAATTCCTTTGGAATACAACAGAGATTCCATTTTCACAGCGTTCGATAATTTGAGGTATGAAAGCTTTTCCTCAGAAAAATGCATTGACATAATTTTTCAACCCTTTGTCAATTTTAGGAGCCACTTTTTAAATAAAAATTCTATTTTATCTTCTTGTGTCGTGTCTCTCGCAATTACTTTTCACACTTCTTCTCCATATAATCAACTACTTCTCAATGTAATCAATACAAACACAATTATCTTGATTAAACACAATTATTTTGGTTATCACTACAATCAAACAAACACTGTCCGTCTTGCTAAAACACTCCCAAGATACTCTATTTTTAGTACAGCAAACCGCACGCCATGCATTGGTTCTCCATCAAATTAACTCGCTTTCCTTTAGACCAAATCCTGGTCAAGCGCCTCACGCTTCCAAAAACAATTGACTCTCTCTTCCCTGACCACCACGCTTGAGGTACAAAAACCTTCTCCCTTCAAAACTCAGTAACCCCTCCGAAACCGTGCCTATTCACGCCAACATTCCATAATCCACCGCCAACAGTAGTCTCAGACACTCCATCTTGTTTAAAAAAGATAGCAGACGATTGTTACTAAAAATTCAAAAGTAAATTTCAAATGAAAAAATGAAAATAATTCTGAAATTGTTTTCATATTGTACAAATGAACTTCTTGTGTAGTAAATTATAGTTAAACATGTGATATGGTCGTTCTATGGCGACCATATCTTTGATTGTCAGCGTGAATTAGAGATGTGGGATTCTCGAAATGAATCGACATTTTAAAATTCTTAATATGACTTTATTAAGAATATAACTTCAGTTTCTAATAAATTAGATAAATTTATATTAAGTGAGAATAAACCAAATACACAGCTGTAGTTAAACTTAATCGCGTAACTTGGATCACTTATCTAAATAATTATATTATCCGCCTACTTTCAATTCTGATAATATTACCAGTCCTAATATCAAATAATCAGTCCTACCTTGATTCAGGCTAAGGTTGAATCACTGTTCAGAGACTTTTAGGCACGCGTGCAATAGTATGCACCTTGTAGTAATGGCTAGAAATCTTGGTAATCTTTTGATAGGCCCTCAATTCACACTTCTATCTCTTCTAAACATAACTTTCTCTAAATTGCCATCCTGCTTACTAAAACTTCTGTTCTTTTAAAAGCTATCTTATTTGCATTTTACAATTGCATTTCACTTCTTGGATTTGGGTTGGAAAAGATTTGCTATTAATCTTGGCCGTCAAAGAACACAGAGGTTATTTTACAGAAAAGACGCGTGAGCCCGTCACAAACATATTTTTATTTGTATTTTCACTCCTTGTAATATATAAAAATAACATATTTCCACCTACGATTTCTCACAAAATACTGTGAAAATGTTAAATGTATGCTAAATTAAAAATTTCAAGTAGTATAAAAAGCATTATTCCTAATCATTTCGTTTTAGCTTACCTTTTTTGGACATTCTCAATTTTTTTTAAGTGCAACTGTTTTGTTTGAAAATTCTGGCTTTCTATATCTTCTTGAACAATGGTTTTTTGAAAACAATGAATAAAGTTCCGAATTTTGGACAACGGTCAAACGACGAAGTAATATTCGAACTGGTTCACAACTTATTTTTCCAAAAATATTAATCTTTATTTAGCTTATCTTAAAGATATCATCAGGAATATATAAAATCTCACTCTATTTGGAAGATCCAAATTTTAACTGATACCTCTTCACTCGAACTACTACGTTCTTTTTTTATATGAAAACAAATTCTTTTTGCAATTCCTACTATTAGTTCACTCTCCCTATACATATTTATTTATTTATATACGTATATACGAGGTTTGGGGCAAAAGTCATGGCAACTATTTTTTTTTCTTGAAGATACCAGTCCGGTTGGAAAAGCTGACATATACAGACGAAAGGACAAGTTGTTAACTACATATATGGACAATGAATAGCACTGAAATATTGTAACACACTAATTTTTTACGGTAGTATACAGGGAAATATGGCCTTCACGGTGCAAAAGAATGACAGCATAGTACACATAAAGTTTACATGACAAACCTGGGCCTAAAGACCCTCAATGTAGTTCCCTGCTACTGTCACCACACGCTGCCAACGATGTGGGAGGCGCTGAATACCATCAATCTCAGCATTTGCCTCATGTGTGAATCGGATCACCTGTTGGCGTACAGCATTAGCAATGTCCCCTCGTGTTGTAAACCGCCTACCACGTATTGGTCCTTAATTTTGGGATTGAGATCAAAGTCTAAAGGCCGAATTTCTCGCTCGAAGAATGGCTATTTTGATGTAAGCGCGCTGCTCAACACGGGTTACTTCCATCTCACACGACACTTACCAATTGACTGATTTCACAGCCATCGCTGCGCTGCTACCAGCTATCACAGATCTATCTGTTGCTCTGCATACACACTATGCCTGCAGAACTTCCACACGACACATAAACGTTTGTGATCCCTTCACATATCTACAAGAAAAAAAAATAGTTACCATGACTTATGCCCCAACCCTCGTATATCTTGTTCAAATTTTCAATCGTTAATAAAATACTTTTAATTCATTCACTGAAGTTAAAATATATTTTTTTAAACTTGTAGTGGATGGCACTTGATATTATTACAGTTTTTTCAAATATTTATTGATTAATCATATTTTATTTTTTTAATTTTAAATTAATTCTGCTTTATTTGTGATGAAGTTAGAACTAGCACCAACAGATGGCGCCAGTTAGTTCTAAGGAATTTTTTTCTCAGCTTCAAATATATATATATATATTTTAATATTGTATTGGATGACACTTGATGCTGATACAGTTTTTGAAATATTAAGTCATTGATTAAATTTAATAAACCAAAATAAAATTTTGCTTTGTTGTCCTAAGTAGAAATTGACTTAATTTTTTTTTTTATATTACTTGTTTAATGAATTGAAAACAATTGTTATCGAATATTTCATGCTACAAAGCACAGAATAAAATATTCTTATTTTTAAAGAAAATATTTTAAATTTATATTCAAAATTCGTGTTTCATGATCTGACACAATAGAACGGCTAAAAAATAATTCATTATGTTCAAAATTACTTATGATGCATAAAATTTGCACTAAAAAGGGTAATCATCTTAACAATTAAAAATAAGGTACCTCATGCATTTATAGTATTTTTCATACACATTCAGAGTGACTTTATTGTCATTTTTTCGGTTTTTATGCATTACTGTAATAATATAGAAATATATATAGAAAATGCACTTCGCTATAGAGAGGTTATTTTACGAAAAAAATTGTGAAATGTTCAAGGTTCCAGGAAAAAGTTCGCAATATAGAGGTCGTTGTATAGAGGTTCGACTGTATTTCTATATATCTTAAAATATTTCTCTCAATTGCAAGAATATATGCAGTATTTTTAAATTGAAAATCATGATTGATTTTGAAATTACTGATTGACCCAAAAGAACAACTAAAATGTCAAAACATTTTAAAAGTTCTCCACTACAAAAATAATTCATCTAATGTTATTTTTTCCATTTTCTTTCTTCATTTAAAAACACATTTTTGTGAAGTAAAAAAAAAAAAATAGACTATAGATTTATATTTGTAATTGTTTTAAATGTAACGAAAAATATATATAAATATAAATATATCGCGTTCCCTGCTAAAAAATAATTTATACCGTTTTGTTATCGTCTCTTGAGATTTTAGGAAATTAAATATATTAATATTTCAAATAATTTGAATAAATTAATTGTAATTTTGTTGAATTGATGTTTGACCGGGTTTTTTTTTTCCTAATGTGTTACCTCCTGCAGAGAAATAAATATATATCCTTTTGTGAGTTACATTTGTTTTTCTTACCTCATTTCCTGATTTTAATTAAAAGACGCTTCAAGAGTCATTTTAAAAAACATATGTACTGACGAGATTTAAATGAATGGGGAATAAATTAACGAGTAGATTAATTAGTTAGTATTTTCTGAGCTTTTATTAAATTTAATTTTTTTTTTTTTGTAAAGAAAAAAGAATCAAAGAAAAATGTTTAAAGTAACTTATTGTTTGTAGCAGATTATTTTTTATAAGGCATAAAAGTGATTTTATTAATTATAATTTTAAAATGAAAAATTATGAAATTACCTTGTATTTGATTAAGAGCAGTACGGTATTTACGTATTATCGAACAATCGCCAAATCTATGAATAACACGCCAACTTGGCATCCCCGATTTCTTGTATGTCGTACGCACTTATTTGGTACCCATGTGCTTCGTTTCATGTAATGTCGCCAAAAGGTTGCGATAATACGTAAGTACCAGCAGTACTTACGAATTTACTTCTTGCCATTGGCGATCTACCAAATTTCAACAAAAGTTTATTCCGGTGAATGTTTAGCAGTTATCCTTATTTAGCATGATTGCAAATAGGTTGTCACCTCCCTCACTGTGCTGTAAAAAAATTGGTGATAAATTGCTGGTATGGTGCTAATACTAAAATACGTAGGCTGTTCAATAAGTAATAAGACTAATTTTACTGCCACAAAACTACTCACTGGAATGTTAATTTCTGTGGCATAAAAAAGTTTGTTGTCTGTATTAACAGAATCTACCGATAGATGGCGTGTACAGGCTCGTGTTCTTAAGTATCACGTGATCGAACTGAAGCGTGTTTGTGGGTGCCTACGATACGCGTCGAGCTGTTCAAAATTGAAGCAAAAATCTGCAAAAACCAGCATCGAAGACCTTTGATATGATACGATATGAATAAAGACTGGAACAAGGAGGCTACAGTATCTTAAAACGCTTTATCACAGTAGACGAAGCTTTGTTGTATTACTATGCTCCAACCATAAAACAACAAAGCAGTGAATGGAAACATCAATCTTCACCTACACTCATGAAAGTAAAAACTGTGAAATCAGCTGGTAAAAAGGAATTGTGTATCAACACGCTGTTGAACCCGGTACTACCGTAAAGGACTCTTACAACACGAATGTCCTGCGAACAATGGTACAGCACATTAAAAGGGAATGCCCATTGCTTCGAAATGGCTTCCTGTAGCACCATGACAATTTCCGAACACATATTGCTCGTTGCGTACTGTATGTTTCGCAGAAGAACAAAGTAGAGATTTTACCGCACCCTCCATACAGTCCTGATCTCCCTCGATGCGATTTCTGGCTGTTTCCTCAACTTAAATAACCATTACGAGGCAAACGTTTTGCAAGCAACAAAGCATGTGTAAAGGCTGCGTAGGCAGTTTTGAAACAGCCCTCACAAAACGGACTTTTACATGTTTTTAAGAAGTGGACAGAACTTTGGAATAAATGCTTTACGTGCCAGGGAACTTATTTTGAAAAAAAAAAAAACTTGTAAATGATGACGATTAAAGGTATTCTGTTATTTTTATAATTTTAGTCTTATTCCTTATTGGACAGCCCTCGTATCTTTATAGCTTCGATTGTAAAATAATGGTGCTTCAAAGATATGTTATATTTTTGTTACTTTCTTATATGCTTAACGTTACGATTCTAACCATTATTCTAGACCCTATTCTTCTCTCATATCTATGTAAAGAGTTATTTGTATCATACCTATGTAAAGAGTAAGACGTGTCCATGATGTGCAGATGGATAAAAAGGAAGCTTTAGATCGCTCCGAAGCTGTCGAAGACCCCTTCGGCAACCTCTCAACAGCTTCATCAGAGAAGATCAAATCTTCTGGGTCTTCTGGGCTGATCTTTAAAAGCTTGGCTTGAATTGCTGTGCAGTTTAGGACATGTTGTGGAGACAGTTGAACATTGATGCAGTTTGGGCAATGATTTCTGCAACTTCTTTATCCGTCAGTCAAGGATTTTCATTCCTTTTGCGTGCTTTGTTCTAAGTCTGGTTATTATCGGTGCACGTTTACTATTTAGAACTGGGATGGAATATTCAAACTTATTGTCGATTGGTCTTCGGATGGCAACTGCCTTGGCGTCGGTGAGGGTCGTGAGCACTGGCGTAGCTAGTTCTGAGTGGGCCCTGTATCAAAATACCTTCGAGGCCCTTTTTCAGGTATGAGCGCCCTGTTAGTGGGACTGTCGTTATCCATGTTGGGGCCCCTGTAGCTTGGGGGCCCCGTATTATTGATACGGTGGTAGCTACGCCGCTGGTTGTGAGGTTAGATGATTTGGGGCAAGCTCTGGATTCCGTTCATCGGCTTTCTCATTACCGAGGATATTTAGGGGGCTGGTATCCATAGTAACGTGCAAGATCTCTTTTCTGTGACGATTTTGTCGATAGCCTAGATGATTTTGTATTTGATTTGGCACTTTCCCTTCTGGATGGCGTGCAGCGCGGATCTTGAGTCTGTGAAGATGATAATGATAATTAAAGAGTAAGTACATGCGGATTATGCCGTCTACCAACTTCTCCCAGCCAAAAGGCGTTGCCAAATACTAGCATCATTATTATTACTGTGCTCGAAAGACGTGGACTGTTGGCTGCATATTGCAGTATTTGGCGACACCTTTTGATCTGGCGAAATAAGTCGATGGTGATGGTATAATTTGTAAGCACGGATTATTATAAAATAAAAAAAAACTATCACCACATATTGCTATTATGTCCAGCTTTTTACAACATCACGTTTATTATATTAAAGAATTAAATGCCTGCGATATTAATATCTATATTAAATGCATTATTATATTTTGTCAGACTAAATATATTCAGATTGTCTAGTAAACTATTCAAATATTAAAAAAAACAACAACATATATATTGTTTAAACTTGCACAAGATAGTTTCTTAAATATACTATAGAGAGAGATTGGAGATTTATTTACACTGAGTGTGAAGCAACATGAAGGCTGTTAGTGACGCACCTCATAATTCTGAGCCACGGTCAAGTAATGGCAACGACACCTGAGCTGTCACCTTCCTCTCCCAACTTCTACACCACGCCAATCTTAGAGCTGAACCTTGACAGATTGAAAATGTACCAGCCCATCTACATTGCAAGTCTGCCCGGGCACTAGGTTTTGAACTCGTGACCATGACCATTCAGGTATCGCGGCCAATAGAAATACGAGACCTATATTTTGTGAAGTCTTTATTTTTACTGATTACTCTCTCTCTCTCTCTCTCTCTTGTAATTAGCTTTACAGCAAAGCAATCGTAAAAATTCGTTACTTAAGAAGAAATCTAATCAATCTACCTGTATAATTAATTTGTAAAGAGAGAAAGACCTAAAATATTTAACAATTATTCGTGAAAAGGTTGGTTATTATTAAACTAAAATTAGTGGCGAACAGTCCATTAGGATCAAGGCCTACTGTGCCCAGCTCAGTATTCGCGACCTTGGGTGCTGAGGGTCAAGAGCAGATATTCCGGTCAGGTGGTTAGTCTGGCGCGAAAACCTCCAGTGTTTAGTTCTCAAGCACAAGCTTGGTACTCATTTATCGACCCACAGTCAGGATGAAAGGCTGAGTCGACATTGCCCAGCCCGGGGATAGAACCCCGGACGTGTGATGCGGATGCGCGATACGCTACCGCTCGGCCACTGGGCTTCCATGTTACTATTGATTTGTATAAATGGAGGAAAAAGTGTATTTTTCGAATAAAATCATTTACATAAAGATATATTTCACCGATCCGATATAATGCTTAGTGACGCTGATTGCTATGCCGTAGGGCCTGGGTTCGAATCTCGGAGAAGGCACGGATGTTTGTAAAAGTACAGTGCCTTTGCGGCATGAGGTACTCTAAATAGCCGTCGAGGCGCAAGTCCTCTCGTGAGGTTGGGGGAAGGAGAAGAGAGATAGGAGGCCTCTGACCACCCCAGGGTGCTCTCCTTCTAAATTGGGGTGGAACTGAGCCAAATTGGACTGTCAACTGTGTAGTGCTTAAAGCTACGGATAACGACAGGCGTACTACTAGCCTCTTGCCTCGTTGAATTCCGTGGACCTTGATCTGATGTTATTGTCGATCAGGCGGCACAGGTAACAACAACATAAACATATTTAAGAAAAAGAGATAAAGTGTTGCTTAAATCTTCTGTCGAACTACTATACAAAAACTGCTAAATGTTGATAAAATTACTTATTTTTCTAGGAAATTCTCTTTTATTGTCGTCAACGATGTATGGTAATGAAATACTTTGATCTATCGGCAAAATTATTCATCATTTATTCGATCTCTCATCAAAATGATGCATTTGTAATTTCATTCATCAGCAAAATCGTCCATTGATAACTTGATCCATCGGAAAAATAATCCACGAGTAATTTGATTATTCGGCATAATTTGTCTGACACAAATCAATCATGTACTTGCATAAATTATTCAGAGTTTTAACTAGTAATTTTTATTCTTTTGAATGATAAATAATCAAAAATTATCAAACCAATAACCCACTTGTGATTTGTTTTACCAGACTAATAATTTGTTATAATTCATCGGAAAATTTACCTAAAATAATATAAAAATAGGAATAATAAGCAATAAGAGGTATGATTAACCCCTTAACTGCCATTAAAAGTTACACGATTCGTTCCTTAGCGCCACTACTTTTCACATAGGCGCGCGTATGCAGTTTATTGGGGGGAGGGGGGAAGAAAGGCAGAAATAAGTAATTTTTTCTCCGATATAGGTTAATCCTTCCCAAACACTGTCAAGGTCATTTTATTCTTTTTTTCTTTTTATTTTATTCCAAAGCCTTCATAATAGTTTGACTGATAGCAATGCAAAGAAAGGAATCGTATTTCTGTAGGACGTAAGGGGCTGCGGTAGCCTAGTGGTCAAGGTATCGGATCATGGCAGGATGTCATGAGTTCGAGCCCAGTACCACTAAAGACCCACCGTGAAGTGGAGGGATGCACGTGAAATCTGTCGAGAGCTCAAACGTCCTTCCGTTGGTGTGGTGTGGTAGTTAGGACGGGGGTGCCAACTCAGGTGTCGTCTTCGTCACTTGACTATGATTCAAAACTACGAGATCCGTCGCCGAAAGCCCTCGTGTAGCTGAACAGTGCGACGTTAATATTCACTCACTCTGTGGGACGTATATATACGTCCGGGGCACTCTACACACCGGTTGAGCGAGACGGATATATACGCCAGTTGCAGTTAAGGGGTTAATTATATTTGTCAGAATAATTTAATCATGAATTTGATCCCATCAGTATATCTGTACTACTCTTGGCTAAATAAAACCTTATTTTATTATATACAAATGGCCAAAACAAGACAAAAAATACTCCTTAATGATAAAATTAAACCCGTAAAACTAAAATAATAAATTATCCCATGATTGGGGAACAAGCTGTATCGGCAGTTTACAAAATGCTTTTTGTAAAGAACATTGTAACAACATCAAACATTCGCTGAATAACAAGGATTCTTCTTCAAGATTTTACGAAGATAGATCGTACTGTGATTTGGAAAATTGTAACACAGGACTTTTTTTACCCTTTATTTCCCAGTTACAGCTTTGGAGATGTTCTATCTTTTTCACTGTCTCCCAGTCTATTTGTTTTCATTTAAGTACCTTGAGACGTTCTGGGGAAATGGTTCTGGAACCGTGAAAGAAATCATTAGGGAAAAAGGACGAAGATCAATATATCCCGAGTAAAGCTATAGTAATGAATTGTGTGTGTTCAGTAAATAGTTCACAGTACTAAAGAAAAAAAATCGTCTCAAAGTAGAAATATGAGAAAATAATAAAGGACAGTTTGATTACACAAAAAATTAATTGTTAAAGGAACCAGAGTAAGACTATTTCAATTGATATCTTGTTTAAAGGGCACTTTCACAATGATGATTTTATACTGCACTTGTAATTGTGATTTTCTTACAATTGATTTGAAAACGTACATCGACTGCAGTTATTATCAGAATAATTATTCATTAATAAAAAATATGTTTCCATAAGGCTTGATTTAATTTAGATTACTTTTTATTAATGTCATGTACAACGCGTAGGAGCTATTTTTGCTACTCCTCATAATCTTTAACCACTTTCAAACGACGAGCAGCGTAAAATCCGGCGTATAACGCGCACTTTTAACCTTAGAAAATAAGATCGAAATTTAGGGATTATAGCTGGGTATAAATATCATAGCTTCAAAAATTAAAGAGATGTGCATAAAAAGACTTCTGCAAAGATCGGAATACTGTTTATTCAAAAGAAATGTTTTTGTTAAAGGGTTGTTTTCCTTGAGATGTACTATTTTTCTAAAATCCTGGGATAATACCTTGAATAAATGGTTTTAATACATAATAGCATTGCTAACGTACATTGCAGGTCCCTTTGCAGAAAAGGGGGAGGGAGTTCGAGTTATACGGCGAATATACCTTAAAATTAAAAAATGCAACTTGAAAGTATAGGTGCGTGTTACACGCCGGATTTTACGGTACGTAATCGGCAGGGACGTTTTAAGTCAGTGCTTCCCAACGTTTTTATCGCCACGGACTGGTCAATGTTCGATAAGTTTCCCATGGCCTGTTGTGTGGGGGACCTTAGAATGATTACGTTTTAGATTTTATACGTTTAGATTTCGTAATTTTAATTTAAATTTAAAAATGCCTTCAGAATTTCGTACAGTTACACCCAAAATTGAATATATTGATTTAACACGAATACATAAAGCGATTTCCATAGAAAGTCGAACAAACCCTAGAGAAATACATCACAGTAAATAAAATGGAAATAATTAAATGTGCTTTGGATGGCCCGGTACCATTTGATCCACAGACTGCTTCGAAGCTCGGGGATCGGGAACCATGTTTTAAGACATGGGTCATCTAGGTCCGGTCCCGGGATCGGGATATCGTCTTGTTCTCTACTCGACTTTAAATAAGATCATGATACGAAAAAATAAACTGGTTAATTTCGAACTGTATGCCAACTGGTAACAGTGGCAAGTTTGCCTTATTATGTAATGTCCATATTCTGTGTCTACCTTCATGCATCATCATTATACATTTAGTTGAAAGGAGGCAGTCGATTTTTGCCTAGATTTCTGAAATGTCATACACATGTATTTGTTACGAATAACCATTTTCATGAGTATTTGACAGCGTATGCTATATACATTCTACTTAGAAGGATCTCGGGAGGAGGCTTTCTTTGTACAGTCTCAAAAAGTCTTAAGACGACACTGATAATCTAGAATCACTCCTTATTTCCTCACTTCACCAGGTGAGGACTTAGAGGACTATTTTCATGCAACATTCTACAATCATATATCATTCTGCATAAGAACTCGAGTCCTGAAGCCATTGAAAGACTCGTCGTGTAATGAGGCCATTATACGTTAAATCTGTTGAGACTCAAAGTCCTCACGTTATCTTAGTGGAGAATTCAGAGAGTGGGATAACAGTTCTAGCACCGTCCTCTTCATTCGATCATGGCTCAGAAATATGAGATGCTGTCATCAATATTCATTGCGCTCTTGCTCTTCTAACTACTATAGTAACATAACAAGCTACATAACGAGTCGGCTTGACTGGATCTTTCTATCTTTTTTCAACCTAAATGTTCGATCTTATATCAACTTAAAAGTCGTCTCGGCTTGACTTGAAAATCACCAACATTAAAAATAATCGCAACCATGACCTCCTTGGCTACTACGGTCTTGAGACTGATTCTATTGCTGGTATTCTTTTTGTTATACATCTTAATTAAGGAAATGCAATTTGCAGAACAATTTAAATGTGTAAATAATATTAATGTTGTAAAGCACTAGAGGTTAAATATTAAACTAAAGGTGGTAAATTCGGGGTAGGATTCAATGAAGTCTCCTTTAGTGTAACAATTATAAATTAATTTAGTTTAGACTGCACAAAGGCAAGTAATAACATTTTAAACAAGTAATATAAAAAAATTAAGTCAATTCCCACTTAGATCAACAAAGAAAAATTTTATTTTATCTACTTTTTATTAAATAGCTACAATTAATAAAAACATGTATATACATAGGACAGAATCACAACATTAAATGGTAATTAATTTTTATTAATCATCATTAAAATATCGTATTGTCATCCAAAACAATCGTGTATATAAAATTTCAGTTGAACTGAATGCTTTAAAACGTGAGAAAAAAAAACCTTATCAAGTTTCGACACAAGTCGCCAAAAATGATGCCAACGTGGCTTTATTTGTAATTCTTTGAATAATTAGTTATAATCAATTAATTTTTATTAATTATAATTAAATTATTGTATTGTAACCCAAAATAATCATGTATAAAAAAATTTCAGTTCAATTGGGCGCTTTAAAATGTATTCTATTAACGATTGAAAATTCCACCAAGATAAATAAATAAATATATATAGAGAGAGAGAGTGTGAGCTAATAGTAGGAATTGAGAGAAAAAGGCAAAAAGAACAGGGATGGTTTTAGTTGTGGTCATATTCTTTTCTCGTAGGGCTTGTACTAAAGATAAGTGGTCGCTAGATGGCACTTTTGCTGCTTGATATAGCCAGTTTCAGTTATTATAATGAGCGGTACAATATTATGTGTTTACTTAACTATATTGTAGTTAATGGTTCCTTTTCTGTTGACTACTGAAAAAAAGCACTGATAATTTAGAATCATGATCAAATAATAGGGACAACTGAGAAACAATACCACTTGCATGACGTTCTTAAAGTCTAGTTATACATTTAGAACAGTAATTACAATTATTCTAGCCAACAATTATCTTCTGAGGAACAGCATTTTAACCCAGAGAGTCTTTTATAGCAAAATAAAAAATCGAATTTAAATTTATAATTATATTTGATAAAATTTGTATTCTGCAATATAAATGTAAGGCTTTAACTTCTTTCCAGTTTAAAAATTCTAGATAACATCGAAATACTAACCGAATACGATGTCTAAAAATATTTCTAACTTAGTGGAACATAATTGCTATTAATATTAAAATTTATATCCGAAAAGATATTTAGTTGTATTTAAATATTATTTCATATTTGTTTATTGAAAAGGATTACTCCCCTTGAAAAAAGGTCAAAAGAACATATAACAACTGCTTAATTTTCTATTCATAGTATTAATATTACTTATAGTTTCGTTTTAGAATAAAAATACATTCAAGAAAACAGGCAATATCCATCAGTGAAAAAAGTTCAAAAAGTCCATGAGTTGGAAAGGGGGAATGTGGTTTTCGCATGTGCTATTGTGATTTTAGACAACATAATTGACCATAAGGGACGATCACATAATGTGCACAGTAATTTTGGATTTATGGCTTCCTGAATGAATTCGTACTTGCCAAAACATAATAAGTACTCTTTAAATGACTTGTTATCATAAATGTCATGTCGTAAATGGCAACATATCATTTCTGATAAGTCTCCTAGATTGTGAAAACGGTGCTTGTATTATTTAATAGTTTTAATTTTGAACTTTGTAGCAAAACATACTAAAAAGAATTAGAAAATAAAAGAGTTGATATAGTTAAATAAACATAAAAGTATATTTTTTCTTTTTTATTTTAAACCCTATCAAGTGATTCGTGAAAAAGAAAAAAACATTTGGTTTTCGATAGGAAAAGTTCGTTTATCTTGTGTAAGTTTTTTTTTTATTCGAATGCATAGTAGTGCTTAAATCTTTAACATTTGATATGGATATTGAATATGCTATCCAAATAAATATATTTTGTAAACTAAATTATGAGAGTCATTTTTGTATGATTTTGTATATTTTTTCCAATTTTATTTATTTATTTATTCAATTTTCTTTTAACGATTCCATGTTTTAGTGGATGTTCATTTATCCTAAAGTTTATGCAGATAAGATATTAAATGAATTGAGCTGCATTAACCTTTATTCTCAATAAGATCCTTCTCTAAAAGAAATCGAGAGGAAAGATTAGAGATGAAATTCAATTGAGCTGAAATCTTATGTAAATTGCAATACATTTTTTGTAGTACTTGATGCTGGATTGAAAAGATACTAAGAATTTAGATTTGCATTTAGACACCAATTATTTGTAATTTTAACTAGAATTTTTTCCTCTCCAGTTATATGCAATCATCTCATTCCTTCAAATAAAGTTATATTCTGACTTGACGTTATATATTTAACTTGTTTAAATAAAAGAAATATTGAATTCTCGATCTTCTTGGATCTTTACTTGCAAACTTATTGCAGAAATCCAGTCAAATTCTTGATTGAAAAATATCTAAAAGAATGCCGTTTAAAACAATTTAAATCACACATTTGATCTTTTGATTTGGAGATGCCCTTAACCACATTTTTTGGCATGACAGATTTTTTCATGCATTCAATGTAATACTAAAAAAATATTTTTAAATTTTATTTAGTATAAATAATTAAAAATTTCAAATTGCTTTAGATAATAGAAGGAAAACATTTTTCACCTTGCGTTTGGCATAATATGCCCCAAGAGAATTTGGTATCAAAATTCTTAAAAACCCCAATCTTGTGAAAATATATATTATCCAAATAACAACATTTCCATGTTTTACCGCCTAGCATAATAATAAGGGTTGTTTCCCTTAAATTTGAATCGTAACAGATTCATGCAGCGTTGCAAAGATGAAAATAAAATATCAGTTCAGGTGCCAACTTTATCACTTGCCTATGTTTCAAAATTATAAGGTACATTGCCACACACCAGTTCTCGCGTAACTCTGGAGCAAAATGAATTTAAATGAACAAGCTCCGAAAAATTAAGATAAATGTTTATGTTATACGCAATACTTAATAATGGTTCCAAACCGTTGAGTATGCATTGTGTACTTTTAGTGCAATATTAATTAAGCAAATAGAATAATACAATATTTTAATTCTTTTGGTTAAAAATCATTGTAAATACTTTTAAAAAATTCATTTTCGACGATTGTAAGAACGTTTCCAATTTGTTCTTCAGGGGGAAAACTGAGTATTATAAAAAGTTAATCACATTAGAAATAAACTTAAGATATATTTTTATTCGTTATATTATGAAAAAATTTCAATTTTCAGAAATGAAGAGCCAATATATATCTCCGAGTTTGAACAATAATTCATAATAAAGTGCATGGAGTTAAGAAATTTAAAATTGACTCACATGAATCTTTTCCATTATAATTATGAGCATTTCCATTATAAATTGAGTTCAATGAAATATCTGTCAGTGTAGCAATTATTTATTAAATTATGTAACACAAAGTTAACATATATCTTTTACAAAAATAATGGGCAAAGAACATGAAAGGTTTTTCATAGCGACCGCGTTGTCATCTCACTTGGCCTTTGTGAAGATCCGGGGTCGCTAGAGGGCGCTTTTGCTGCTTGGTACAGTCGGTTACAGTTATTATAACAAAAGCAGTTACAACCTTAAATCAGATTGTAAAATCTTTGTGACGTAATGTTATTCAATTTTATCATTTATGTTCATCTGGATTGTTCATACTTATGTAATACCTATGAATCCGAAATTATATTTATTAGTAATATAGTTAAATAAATATTGTTCTTTTTTTTATGTAAATATAGATTAGTATCTCAGAGAAAATATTGTATCCTGCATTGATCATAACGCATTGTGAAAATTATTTCTAAAATTCTTTTTAATTTCAAATGCGTTGTTGAAGTAGAATAATTCGAACAATATTTACATATAAAGTGAATAATTGATGCTTTATTATTTCATCTTAATATACGAGTATATTTAGATGGAACCTGTCTTAAAGAATTGTTTATAAGTTACATATAGATATGTTTTAAAATTAAATATTTATGCTTACAGTTTTATATTTCGAATTTAACCGAACGGATGAAGTAGTTTTCCTTTTTATGAGAAATTTTATGATTCTTGCACAATAGTATGCTATTTTTTGTGTCCAAACTGAAGCTTTCATTAAGTTTTAGAACTAATTTAGAACCTATTAATTAAATAGTGTTTATATAATCTTTTGTAGGTTTATATTTTTATTATTATTTATAAACATGCTATTAATTTTATGATTTTACATGTTTGAAATACGATGTGTGATCGTTTTCCGTAATATTAAATTTTATGAAGCAATTAAACCAATTTCGGAATTAGAATTTATATTAATATATGGTTGCAAATTTCGAAGTTTTACATTTAAGCAAAGCCGCGTTGCATCTACTTAAATAATAATATAATAAAAATTAATTTTCATTCGATTAATTGCTTGTATAAATGAACCTACCTATATTTCTTAAGATCTTGGCTCTCGAAATTATTAAATAAAGTTTCTTTAAGAAATGGGAAGGATTTAGATCTATATTGTACATGGTTTCTATTTAACTCCGGTCTCAATTTAATATGACTCAAGATTTAAAATTAGTTGGTTTATTAGTAATTTTTATATATATTTTTGATATTAAACTCAAATACTGTCATATTTATTGTTGCCATTCATGAATAAATATTTATAGAAATATTTTTCGCAAGGATTTGATTTTCCAAAATTCTTTTTCAGTGGAACATTGTATGATTTTTTAAAAGATAAATAAATCCTTTTCGATTTTAAAGTCTTTGAATCATTTAGAAAGTCAACATTATTTTTACGTTTTATTAATAGGAAAAAATTTGTGTATTTTTTTTTTTTTTTTAATTTCTCAAGGTGAATGGCTTAGAATAATTTAGAAATCAATATTTGATTTTAATCTTAGAATGTGAATGTCTTATTAGAAATTAAGAATGTGATCGTTTTGTTAGAATTTAATGAAGATATTTTGCAAGGTTATATTTTATATATATTTATTATATATAACAAATGTTATTATTAATTGCTTCTCATTATTATACTTCATCGACTTTTTAAGAAATGGATAAAAATAGAAAAGGTTGGTGATTTTGGAAACCTTTAAAATGTCACCAAACTATCATTAAAATAACCAAAAAAATATCTGCATCAAAAGGGTTAAACATAAAAAGAATAATCATCTTTCAATAAAATAGCTATCAAATTACCTATTTCGGTCTGAATACTTAAATTTACTTTAACACTATTGTCTTGAAGAATATTATTCAAAATATTGTGTTTCACTAATATGATTGATTCAAAAGATTATTATATAAGAAACTAATTTATCGCTCGCGAGTGTTATTCTTATTTTAAATTTTTATCTTATTGTTGAAAAAGTTTCTCTTTAACTTTGTAAAACAATATAATTCTGTATTGCATCTTTGATTGGATATTAAAACTGATTTACTTTATTATTATTTTATTTATTTATAACTCTAAAATTATTATATTTAGCATATCAGCTAAAGAATTTCTCAATTCGTTTCTGCTACTATAATTTCTTAAGCATTTTAGAAATATAATGCCATTTTTCCCAATCCTATTTTTTTCTTACCTACTTCAATTTGTTTAAGAATTTATCTCAGCTATTTTTCTTTGAAAATAATAATTTTCTGTTATTTTTTATGATTGAAGAATTATAAAAACCTTTTACAGATTTAATAGTACCATTATATATAGATTATATATATATAATATTTATGTATTCTTAAGAAATTATTGGATTTTTTTTTATTTTATTATAAAATAAAACAAATCTGTTATTTTAGTCGTAATATTACAATAAATTTGATCTTAAGTTTTGGAATAATATTAGAATTTGTTATATATCTCTGAAATTAATGTCTAAGTGTTCATTTTTTTTAATAGAGAAAAGGATATGATTTTCTATTTTGTATAAATAACCTTATATTTTAAATGTTTCTATACTATGTTAAATTTATATTTTATTTTGTTCAGAATTCAGTTTAATTTATAATTATATAATAACACAAAATTTTTACTCAAAGTTTTTTTTATGTGTACAGTAATAAAAAACAACTTATTCGTAACGAAATTTTACATGATACAATTACATTACACGGTTTCTACTTTTTTTTTCTTTTTGTAGAAACTGATATACAATATCTGAGGACATTTTTAATGAAATGTACACATTTACCAAAGATACTCCCCCCTCCCATGTATACCAACTATTTAAAGACAGATATTAAAACACTTTCGACATTCCAATATTTTCTCAAATGGAAATAAAACTTCATTTTTGAAATTAAAAGGACATCGACCTTATTACGATTAAGAGAAAGAGTAGAATATATATCAACAAATAAAACTTCTCAAGGAGACGAAATTACATAAGAAGAATAACTTGAAGCATTATTGACTGAGAAGAACTTAAGCCATTTCCGTAAATCTCATTAGACTATATTATGGGCACACAATTCTTTGAATCAATTGGAAATTACTTCGATTCATTTTTAGAAACTGAAAATAACTCTTGTGCAGGAGAAATGACCTTTGAAACTATTAAAAGGAAGAAGAAAGTACGCAACTTAAGGGGGTGGGGAGGATTAATTGATCAAACTATGATGTCATAGTAGCATGTAGAAATAACTGTTCTTTTTTTTTTTTTCTTTTTTTTAAAACTGTTTACAGATACGTTATTATGGGTGTTACTAAAATTTTGTTTGGAATTGGCCATTTTATCTTTTCTCATTTATTTGTAAGTAATTGTTTAATGGCTAGTATTACCAAAGTATTAAGATTCGCTTGTGTAATTATAAAAGTGTTTGGAATCTTAAAATCTCTCTGTATAATTGCAACGGTTATTTTAAATGTATGTTTTTATAATGTTAATAATACAAAGCATGAGAGAATAGACTAAATCGTTAAATCTACACCAATTCGATGTTTCTGTTTCGATTAATACTTATAAATATCCGTAGTACTTTATTTATTCAATATTCTACGATTTTTATTTCATAGTACAGTTTCTTATCGTTCCATATTATATGGTAAAAAAATGGTTCAATAAAAAACTGTTCAGTCTAATATTCTAAATAATACATTTAAAATAATTGCTATTTAATTTTAATAATCGAATAGTCGAGTGTCTACAATATTGTTTGGCAGATTAATTCTATATATTCTTTTAAATCGTGTGATAATTGAAATATTCTTGCTTAAATAAATCGTTTGCTTTTACTGTCTACCTGATAACTGTTTTCGCAGCTGATTTGGAAGATGGAATTTGTGAAGGTAATAATTCCACTGTTTGAATTTTTTCTCGGAATGTGTTGCTATGGTTGTTTGATCTGCATTTTAAGGTTTATATATTAAAAAACGTGTGGCTCGAAGAAAATTAACTCTTAAAGAATGAATAGAAATACAGAGAAAATACAACGAAAAGAGAAAAAATATGCAGCAACAGGTGAAAAAAAAGTTATATTATTATTGTTATTTATTAATAATAATATTTGTTACTGCTATTCAAAATATTTTTTTTAGAAAAGTATCCCTTAAGTTAAAACTATTCTTGGTAGTGCAGCGCTGAAAGAAAATTTTTATTATTGTATTATTTTAAATTTAACATAAGCATATTTTTAATTAAGGAATCTTAATTTGTATGCCCATTACTCCTATACTGTTCTATGCATTTATTAAATTATCGGACTAATTCGCTAAGATTGTTCTTCCACTTTTTAGATCGAAAGAAAATTTGAAACTACAGTTAAAAATTGTACAGCATATTTAAAGCTTAATCATTAGAAATAATTTTAAAAAAATATCTTTGTATAATGTATTTAATATATGTAAAGGAACCTGTAATATATAATGAAAATATGAAGAAAATATTATGTTTAGAAGATAATTAATACTTTTTATGTGTATTGATTGAAATATGATTGAAAATACTGAGACTGAAATGGTGTTGCGTATATATATCTCTCTCATTATGTTTGTATTAATAAATATACTGTTGTGTATTAAGATTAATTTAGAAAACACGATCCTCCATGAAGTACGCCACTGGATCTCGGCATACAAAATGAATTTTTGTAAATTTTTGTCTCTGCAATACAAATTATATTTACATGTATTTTAACTGAGATTACCGATCGCTGGCTCAGTATTACTTCTTATGTTCATCTACTTAAAAAGAAAGAAAGAAAGTTACAAACGGAATCCACACGTAGGAGGAATGAACTTTTAAACGGCGTTTCCTGTCAAAACTCTTCAGCTATTGCCAAGATTTATGGAAATATATTTAGTGCGAGTAAAAAAAAAAGGAATAGAAGAAATATCCGGAGGTTTTCCGGAGATGATTGAATCCGCTGTGATTTTAAAACAAAACATACGATGATGAGATTGCATTATCTAGCAACTTAGTAACTTACTTATTTTCGTGAATCCATGAGATGACGTTTGTATATTACTGAATTCTTGTTGAAAATGTCTGAAATAATCGTTACGAATTCGGAAAAAATGAATTGGTACATTGAAGTATTATAATCTTTTATTTATCGATGCAGTAGAATTATTTATTCTGATTTTTTTCCCTTAGAAAATCGATATAAGTACATACTCATCTGTATAGTTCAGCAATAACTTTTACTGAATCAATATCTTTCTGTTCATCTGAGGTTATTATTCATTAAAAAGTGTGAAAATACTCATACGAAGTGAAAAGTGTTTGATTTCAATGTGAAGTAATTAATGTAGTAAAAAATACACGTTTAATTAAAATATGTTTGCATACATTTCGTACAGTTTGATAAATAAGTGATAGTAAGTGATAAATAAGACATATAAAAATGATTTATATAATTGAATTTTTGTTATTTTATCGTAACTGCATTGATTATAAAATGTTACGTATGATTCCCATGATAGAGTATGTCTAATTAAATTTAAATATAAAATAAGAATCTATACTCTATAGAAAAAATAATCGTTCATAAAGAATTCTAAACGTTTTTTTTTTTTGAAAGAAAATAACATTAGTGATGTTCAAAATTTTTTATGTATAGAATTATTCTCCTATGTATGTGCTAAGAAAACGCTTCCAAATGCAAAATTTCTTGATTACGGCATTAACTGTTGCATGTATATGAATAAATACATGTAAACATAACAAAACATATATCGTACACTCCGGTGTATTACACGCCCCGGAGCATAATACACACCTATACTTTTAAAAGCAGCATTTTTTAATTTTCAGTTATATTCGCCGTAGACGCGTATTTTTTTTTATTACGAAGAAACTTGAAATCTACGTATGCAAAGCTCTAATCCAGCGTTTATCAAATTGTAGGGCGCATCCCCCTCCAGTGGGGCGTGAGCATAAAAAATAAAAAAAAATATTTAAAAAAAATTATTCATTTACTGAAAGGAAGCAAAACAAAATACATTCTGACACATTTACTCTAATATAATATAAAAGTATCAGCACTGCACATTGTATTTGATAATTAATTTATCAATACTAAACAAGAACAGATTTATTAATTACTAGTGACTTCCATAGGTTATTCATATACAAAATTTAATACTCATCTTGATAAATTGTACGGTTTATAGAGTTAAAACACACACAGTACTGTAGAGCTTTAGCGTCATAGTGCATTGTTATTGCATTCAAAATTCATTGTTACGGTACGGAGAGGGGCCCGATGAACATTATGATTGAAAATTGGTTCGCAAACATTGAAAGTTTGAGAAGCACTGCTCTAATCTTTCGAAGTCTAGATATAATGTGGGTAGTGAAAGCATGTAATAAAAATAAACCTGATATAATTAAAAAGACATTTAAAAAGTGTTTTAAAGCAGACTATTTATATTAATGGTCAGAGTAACAGTGATGGTGAAGATGAAACAGAATTTCGTGATGTATCAGTGTTTAGATATATGAAGAAATCTAATTTCTTTATGCTTCTCTTTTCTTTATTTTTTAAACTCTCAATTCTATACCCTGCGTAAAACGCGCACCCGTAAATTTCGATCTCATGTTTTGTGTTAAAAGTACGCATCATACGCCGGATAATTTGGTATTTTTTTAAAATGTTCATCAATTCCGTACGTAACTTTTATTAAATTCCTATTGTTTCGAATTGGAATAGAAAAAATAAGACATTATTAAATTAATTAATAACTAATACATTAAAAACGTGGAATTATTTTTACGATTTGAAGACAAAGTTAAATAGTCTTATATAAATTCTAATAAACTCAGAAAAAATAAATGAATATGAAAAACTATATTTTTTGGAAGAAAATATTTGGTATGATCCCTTCTTTTTTTCAGTGGTTAACGGAAACTTAAGAAAAGTCCTGCAAACCTCAAAAAGTAGGGTAGAAGGAATGTCTAAAAGAGTGGGAAGCGAGCGAATTGCAACATATCCTCTAAAAGCAATATCCACTTCTTGATTAAGTCTAATGTTTTTAAAACCCCTCCAACAGACGCCCTGGAAACAACCGACTCGGTCTACGATTGGTCGGTTGCTTGGTCATGTGGTTCTGACATCTCCAAGACGCGGCCACTTTGTCTTAATTCCTTCTCTTTTATGGATGGAAAGAAGAAAAATTTTTCAAATTCTTCGGCAAAGCGTTCAATTTTGAAGAAATTGTATCTCAAGAGCCATACTGTTTCTTTAATGATGGGACTCGAGTGGGAAGTCGTTAAAAATACTTGCCTCCATTACAAGTGGATGCATTTTCCGGTGTTTATCGCATCCGCCAATCGATATTTCATGTAAATGGAAGTTGTGTCGATGAATGATCAGGTTTATAGGGCTCTAGTGCTATGAATGAAAGTTAGTTTTGATTAGAGTGTGCGTGAAATAAATTGTGTTTATTACATTTTTTGCTTTTGCTAAAGGTAAAATGCATCCGTAAATTAGTTTGAATTCATAAATAATTCTTTAGTGTTTTAAATGAGTATTAAGATATATTTACAAGCGTTTTGTGGCTTCGTATTCTTGCTAATATATTCTTTTCAGAAGAGGTATTATATAATCTGTTAAAGAATAAACTTTTAATAGTTATAATTCTCTAAATAAAAAATTTTTAATGTGTTTGATGTATTCAAATCGGATCAAATGCAATATAATTTTTTTTTCAATGGGGCTGAAGATTGGTATCTTCACCATTGCAGACCTAGTACATTCCCCAGGAGCTAGTATCACTTTTTAGTGCGGCACCATATAGGCCAGGTGTGGTGAACCTTTATAGACCAATGTGCCATTTTCTTATATAGAAATGTTTATGAGGTATAGATGTGCCGTCAAATAATTTTGACTCATGATTATACGGAAAATAGTAAAAAACTAAACACTAACAATTCAAAACTTTTTATTTACTACGTAAAAATGCATTTTGCATTATATTGTTGTAAATGTTTTAGTTATACGTGTAATTCAAATTAAGGGGACATGGTACGATTTACACAAAAAAATTTTAATTTAAGGATTTTCAAAAATTTTTTGGTTGTCTCCTATGTATGTATGCTATGGAAAACCGTTTTTGTGTTAAAAATTTTATAAAAAGCTAAGGAAAAAACTTAACTTTAAGGAAAAAAAATTGTGAAGTGATTTTAAAATGCTACTCCTCCTACAAAAATTTACATACACGCATAAAATTTGATTTACAAGTACCTCAAACTATGTTTAACAAAATGTTGGCATGGATTTTGTGATAACATGATTGATATTTGTACAATATTTCTTTTTATGAATGCTTATTGAAAATTCTTTAAAAAATGTATAAATTCTGAGTTTAATTATTTTTAAAAAAAATAAGTTATGATTTGATTCAAAATTGCATACCAACTTCTGTTACGTATACTATTAACAATTGATAAAAAAATCCAAAGCATTAGGTGCAATAGAAAAAAAGCCTTAGCATTTTAAATGAAGCCAAAATAGTTATTTTATCTTTCTGAGATAAGTAAGTTTAAAGTTTTGATTTGCCATTGGGATGTGAATAAAAACGAACGTAAAAGATATCATAATGCTGCGTTTCTTAAGTTTAGAGCTTTCAAATTTTGTGAGGTTATAGAAAAGTATATAAAAAATAATTTAAACTAAAAAAAATTAGATTTGATTTTTTGACCGATTTTTGTCAATTGGATTGTACTGTGTCCTCTTAAAGTAACATTAGTGTGACTTCTGTTGTTGCAGATTGGATGACAAATACTTATGTTCGGATTGTAAGACAATAACATAGGAGTGTGCTCCCTGCCACCTCAAGCACTGCGACCAGTCACTCGCATTTGTTTATATTACTTCGTAGTGAACTTTGTTATTTTGAACTAAAATGCAAACCTTTTTGATTGGTGGCGTGCCCAAAATATTGTGTCACGTGCCATCAATGACACGCGTGCCATTGGTTCGCCATCCCTGATATAGGCGACAGTAATATGAATATAATTATCTATCAATTACATTATTTATTTAAAAAGAAAAAAATAGTAATGGGGTATTCAATATAGCCTAAGCAAATCTTACGTCATTTTTAAACAATTAAATTCATTTACATTTCTTTTCGATATCTCTTAATGTATCTGATGAAGCCGAATTGGATCTCCTGTGATATTAAAGTTTCCTAAAATTAATTTTCAAAAAATGTCACGATGTATAACATTGATTCTACATTTTAATATCCTATAATTAAAATAACATAAAATCCTTTTTTAAAAAAAAAATAATACACGTCGTATAAAGCTCAATATTTTTGTCATATGTAATAAATTGCAATACGATTGCATCTTTCCACAAAACTACTGTAAAAACTAAGGCTACGAATTTGTTTATTTTTGATAGAATGAAAGATAAGAGTATAAAATTAACAAAAACTATTTTTAAAAAAGAATATCTATAGACTAGTGAATTGTCTATTTCTTCGTGTCGAACCAATGTTTGTTCTAAAATTGTCGAGGTAATGGATTCTTAGCACTTAATATAATGAGATTTACTAGACAATAAAGACGCTAATGATTTATTTTTCCTAAATAAATTTATGTATAATAAATAAAAATCTTTGAACCAAAGTCCATTAAAGTTATTTAAAAGATTTCTGTTAAGAAGATGCGTTATGTAGCTATTGATAAAAATTTAATTTCCCTAAACAAACATAATTTTCTCGATATTTTTTAAAATTATATATTACATCTGTAATTGCAACTGTCTTGAATATGAAAAGAAAATGTGCCTTTTTTCTTATTCTGAATTGTATAAATTTCTATTTGGAGGATTAGTAATTTCTGTTAAGAGGATATAAATTGTTAAAATCTCTCTAGTTCTTGTTCAATCTACAAGAAAACAGGTTATTTTTTTATTTCTTTTATATGGTAAACTTCTAAATATTTTTTAATGTCATCTTGTATAAAAGAGAGGAAAATTTTAACTTTGATGTGCACGTTCATCCCCTTGCGTTTTCTTTTTTTTTCTGAAGAAGCACACAAAGTACTTTTTCGGATACAAAATTTTTTAATGAACTGTCGTAGTAATTTTAATCCACTGTGGATATTTTTCATTAAAAAAATATCATTTTAGAATATTGTGTAGGAAGCATTTCTAGATGCAAAAAAAAAAAAGTATACAAACGAAATAAAAAACTGAGTCTTCTAACACATATTGAGTCCCGTAACAAAAAAAGAAATCAGATAACTGAAAAGTATATACCCAATTTGAAAAAATTATGTTACTAATAATAGATAAATGTGTTTATAGTGTATATATATGTTACCGTTAAAGTGTATAATTCAGTAATTTTGTAGAGAGAGAATAACTAGGCATTTCATGAAATTACTTGTGAAGTCAGTTAAAGTATATAATAGACGAGGAATTTCATTCTTTATCTAGTTATTCCATGAAATAACTAATGATAGACCATTAAAGTGAAAAACAAACATTTTCAAAGTTATTTCATAAATTAATTTATCATAAAATCTCTCAGAAAAAATGCATTTTATCTCTATATTACGGATTATTAATTGATAAATAATGAAAACCATATGATATAACTTATTATTACCCATATCGCTTACATCAGTTAAGCAGAAAGGAAAGAAAGAATATGTGGCAGAAATAGTTTTATTTAAACATTATCATAAAAAATTACGTTATGGGAAGAAAAAATGTTGCTTTATAAAAAAAATTGTAAACTATTCCATAGAAAAATGTAAGAGAATATTAATTTAAATTTTATAAAGTACCTTTATTTTACTTTTCATTATTTATTAGAGCAAGGATTGCTGTGATGACACATTGAATTGCATTGCATATTATTTTTGAATCAAGCACACTTTTAACTATTACACATTTTTGCACACTAGCACTTTTTTAAAATCTTTGTTCAGAGCCGCAATTTTGAGTTGTTGCAACAGATCGAAGCGTTTTGTCAATGATCCGAATTTCTACAATAGAGATTAATTTTCGCTCACATGTACTGAACTGAGATCTAGAATACAATTGTCGTTTTTTTTCGGCCATCTCTTGTTCCAAATCGGAAAAATCCTTTCCAAGTATTTTTCTGACAGTTAAAATGGATCTTATACTTTAAAGATCAAGTAATCGTTATTCTACAGAATACCTAGTTAAATAGCATAGTTCAATAATTTTACATACTTTAATTGACTTGTCTAGTTATTTCATGAAATACCTAGTTATTTTATGAAACAACGGATTTCACACTTAACGCTAATTAATATATTTCAACCAATCAATATTCTTTTGAGCATTTTTGCTTCTTGTTTTTTGAAAACCATACTTGCTTTTTTTGCATAGTTAAAACAATGCAAGGAACTTAAAAAAAACTAATTTTTTAAGATAAACTATCTTCGGGATAGTAAAGGGCTCCATGGACTTGAGAGGAAGCTCGAAAACATGAAAAAAAAAAGATATGGAAATGGCATGATGCAACTATCCACATTTTAACCACCAAATCTTGATTTATGTATTTAATAAACAAATGATGTGTTAGTTCAAATGTAGCTTTCTCAGATGGTTCTTAGTTCAAAATTATGTTGTGTTTTACAATAGTACATAATGCAGCAGAGAGAAAGAGAAATGGCAATCATTTACAAACTTTTAATTTTTAAAAACTCTTTTAGCATGTTTAAGAATTTTTATATTAATGTTTCGTGAAACTTGTTAGTTTCATTGGATTGCCGTTTATCATTATTTATGCTATATCATACTTATAGAAAGACAATCGAAAATATACTTAATTGTATTTTAACTTTGTTCCGTCGTTTATTTTTTTTAAAAGTAATTTAATCGTTGTGCTAATTGATTTAAATTAACTTAAGTAAATTAAGAAGACTTTTGAATGTGCAGTGAGATATTTTATAAGTGTCATTATTTGTCCTGATATCAATAATAGAAATAATAACTTGTTAAAAAAAACGCAATGCAATCGACCATGAAGTACCGTGAAGACTGCAAAATTCAGATGCGTCGACCAAAATTCGCCCGGATTTATACCACATATTCAATTTCCATATAATATTTATCTTTTTTTTTTCTCTTTCTTTAAAAAAACTTGAACAACTTGCTTCCTCAACACCCATTGATACCTACCTCTTCAGCGTGATACTTCTCAAAAACGTCTTTCTATTGCATATTTTTTTCTTTTTTTACTCGTAACATTAGCAATTCTTCTCAATCACTTTCTAGGCATAGAGATACCGCCTCTTGATAAAAATGTCATTTATTTCTGACAGGGAAACTTTCACGCACAATACACGCATGCGTATACTTCTAATCTCCGAGATCGTAAAGGGAAGAATGAGGTGTACGAACCTGAAAACTTTCAAATATTTTGACACCTTAAATATCCCCTTCATGATAGCGAAAGTAAAAAGACCTGCTCATATATTTATATATTCTTTGATTATATTAGTTAACAAAGATTTTACAGCGCTTTTGACAGGTTTAATGACTCTAATGGAATATTTTTGGTTACTGGTTTTTTTTTTCCTCTGTACGCGCACACAAAAAACAGAGAAAACTGATTAATTAAAATTCATACTTATTAAATATATGCATTAATTTACCAAGCTAAAAAATATATCTAAATTGATTTTAATAGATAAAAAGATTGACTTTTTAGTGGAGTCATAACTATTTTGTTAGCCCTTTATTCAAAATCAAATACCATTTCAGTTATTTTCTAAATTAAAGTAACTGTAATTTCAATGTAATTCTAAAAAAGAAAAAAAGGTACCTGTCCATTTCGCCGGCGCACATCTCGCCAAGCAGGCGCTGTTGGCGACAACATTCACATAAATAAATAAGATAAATGTTAGTTCTCATTGGTTTTTCATCTATTTTTGTTAAAAATGAAAAAGATGTTAATGATGAGAATAGACCGCTACTTGTTTTAAAAAAGTGGTGGTAAAAGTTTCCAACGGGAATATTCCATTGGGCTTCGGTTGTATCAATTCTGGTGGCTTTATCACTTGCGCCGAAGAAACAAATAAGTACCCCTCCCTTCAGAAAAAAAAATCGATGGTTGTCAAGCGAAAATAAGAAATGGTATTTTTGGACCATTTAGAAAAAACCCATGTAGTGAATTCCTGGACTGAGTACGAATTTTACGAAAATTAATTGTATTTTTTTCTTCTTTTTCCATTCATTTTCAAAATAGTTTAACCGCTCTGCAAGGAGCTGGATTAAAGTATTATCTATTCTAATAATTTTTGGAATTTTAATCGTAGCCGCGGTACCCTAGTAGTTATGATTACCACGTGACCGGCGTACCATAAGTTCGACCTTTAGTATCGCTGAAGACCACCCGTGCAAACGGGCTAATGCGCGTTAAATCTGTCGAGACTCAAAATCCTCCCGTTAACGTGGAATGGTAGTTTGTAGAGGGGAGTCTAGAGCTCAGGTGTTGCCCTCGTCTCTTAACCGAGGTTCAAAACTATGAGATCCGTCACCAACAGTCCTCGAGTTGCTTCATAGTGTTACGTTCAACCTTTCACATTAGGCAGTTAGTTGACACTTTGTGTGTTCATAATTTTTTTGTAATGTTAATAAAAGTACATTCTTCATTACTTAATGAGCATTATTGGCATTATCGAATCTAAGGGAGTACAAAGGTTTTCAAAATTATATTATTTGTATTATATATACATGTGCTGAATGCCACTTTTTAGGCTACAAATCTGACGCAATGTTTTAACGTAAAAATAATTTCCTTCCTTTCATAGTTGCATAATGATTTCCGCCCTTTGCGGAGTTGAGATGGCTGTGTAGTGATTGCGTGCCTCGTACATAGTTAAGTTGCAATTGATGTAAGCCTTAGAAGTGATTTTTGGAGTTGGGTATGGTTAGAATTTTGTATTTTCCGGCTTGTTTTAGGACATAGTGCAAAACTATCAAAAGAAGGTACTTACGTATAATCGCAAAAATCGCCAACGTTCAAGATTACTCGCAAAGTTGGCGCTCCCAATTTCGTATGTTTCATAAGCTCTGAATCGGCAAATATGTGCTTCGTTTCGTATAATGTCGCCAATAGGCTGCAATAATACGTAAGTACCCAAAAGAACTATATAAATAGCTCAAATAAAATCAATATATTTATAAATCTAAATTTTAATCACTTATAGCCTTAAGCAATTATTGCATAAAAATTGGTACATAAGTATTAATATGATGAGGATAATTGCTTAAGTTCGTTGAAATTCGCCATAAGTTGCGGTGAGAGTGTGGTAAATACACAAATATCAATATATTTTATTTAACAAATTATTAATAAAAGCTGTCGAAACGGGGATGGAATACATTTCTTGCGATAAATTATATCTATACTTACGTATTGTACCCTCGACCAATTTTGCCGAATGAAAAGACATCGCCTGCTGAAAAATTGACGCCAAATGTTGACATAGTTATTATTACTGTGTACCATCGTGTGCTCGAGAACGGTTTCTATTATTGGCTGTATATCGCGGCACTTGGCGATGTCTTTTAATTTGACAAAACGATTCGAATGTATAAGATAAAAAAAATGTAAGGAATGGATAATTTGAAAAATTGTTAATTGCTTAAGAATTAAATAACATTTAATAATAATAATAGCGAAAAACGTTGCTGCGGTACTTACTTCTGCTAGCTTACGCTTACTTCTGCCTAGCGTTCCAAGATCTGGTCTTGCCAAATTACATTATATAAAATATGATGAAAATTGTCCAGTAATACTAATGAGTGGGAACCTTACAAACGTATAATACTTAAGAAACATTATGTCTTTATTTTGAATATGAATGAATATATATATATATATATATATATATATATATATATATATATATAAGGGAAAAAATATTTTGGAAAAAAAATAGTTCATAACTTTTTTTTTAATTACTTTATTTGCAAAACTCCAGATGCTCCACATTGCATAACATGAAACTTACAGACGTAAGTGGTAACACAATTATATCATTTAAAACAAATTTGAAAAAAAAACCATTTAAGACAAAAACATAAAATAAAAAGGAAGAGTGGAAATACACAAATATAAACAAGGTGGAGGTAACAATCAAACTTTAAAAATCTATACAGTAAACAAATTTTCGTAAGACATTTAGGTTTTCAGTACAATTGACCAACAAAGACAAAGCAGGTGACCGGGAAATACCTAAACGTTTCAACTCCTTTTTAAAATTCTCTCTTTTAAAGAAATATAGTTTACAATATTATAGTTCATAAATTAACATACAATTTTAAACACATTATGTATACGTAGATTTAAAAAGTACATGAAAATATTTAATGAGGAATATTAAATAATTAATAATAGGAATTGCCTGCTACCTTGTTTGAAACCTTATTTATTGAAGCCTTGTTTAAGCTCAAACCATACTAATTTTCTTAAGAGGTTGATTTCATAGAACTTTTTAATTTTTTCGAAAGAATTTCGAAGAAAAGCAAAAATGGGTCGCACATAATCGAGACGACATTGACGTAGAAAAATTGTGTCTGAACAGTCTGTCCTAGACATTGAAATTAATCTTCCTGGTATGAAAAGGAGGGATGCCTCGTGGATTGGTACTTTGAATTTATCACAGAGTGTCATGTAAAATAATGGAAACGGATATATGTTAAATCCAACCATGAGATTGTGAAAGTCCGATCATAACTTTGTATTGAAGTTTGCAGTAAAAGAGAGAGAGATAATTAATGTATCTATTACTGTATTCATCATTTGTAAGGTATGTCTGAATGAGACATTAGACAACATTAATCTCAAGGTATTGATACAATTGTTTCTAAAGATAATTTTTGGCAAGAAAAGGGAGGGCTCTTGAAAAAGGGGTTATTCAATTCCTACTATTAGGTCACACTCTCTATATATGTATTTATTTATCTTGGTGGAATTTTCAATCGTTAATAAAATACATTTTAAGGCGCTCCATCGAACTAAAATTTTATATACAGGATTATTTTGGATGACGATACAGTCATTTAATTATACTTAATAAAAATTAATTGATTAAAACTAATTATTTAAAGAATTACAAATACACAGCCACGTTGGCATCATTTTTGGCGACTTATATCAAAACTTGAAAAGATTTTTTTCACGTTTTAAAGCATTCAGTTGAACTGAAATTTTATAGACACGATTGTTTTGGATGACAATACGATACTTTAATAATAATGAATAAAAATTAATGACCATTTAATGTTGTGATTCTGTCCTATGTATATACATATTTATATTAATTGTAACTATTTAACAAAAAGTAGCTAAAATAAAATTTTTCTTTGTTGATCTAAGTAGGAATTGACTTAAATTTTTTTTTATATTACTTGTTGTAAGTTTTAGTCACTTTGCTACGATATGTGTAAATAAAAGCATCCGTAATTGATAAATAAAAAATAATACTTTGTAATTCAAGTTGTGAGACATAGCCATCCTGTGATGACCATGTCTAGCCGGTTCCGCGTAAGCTAGAGGTGTGGGATTATCAAAATGATGAGACATAATTCTTAATACAACTTTTATTAAGAGTAACTTATAATACTTAAGTTCTAATTTGACAATTATTAATTAGAGTGAGAGTCGAGCCCAAATTAAATCACGTATTTAAGTCAGATCACGCAATTAGATCCTCTATCTCAATTATCCTAAATAATCCTGTTATCTAATTACTTATATCTAATATTACCTTTTCCAGTTCAGGTCCCTTGACCTAGAGAATATAATCTATAACTTTATCTATGAAGATTCTTGATCCGCAATGCAGCTAATTCTTGACTGTTATTCTGGTCCGCAAGTTTTACACTAAGCTTTTACGCTATTGATCAGAATGATTCCAATAAAACCCTTGAGCCTGCTACGCTTTATTATGCTATCTATGCTATGTTATGCTATCTTTAGGTTTGCCATTATATCTAGTTATCACGATATCCTTTATAGTATATCTCATTTAAACGATCCGTTCTCTTCTGGTTTGGGGGTTTTTGCCATCAATCGGGCCGTCAAAGAACATAGGAGTCATGAATCGAAAGAAAACGTCACAACCCCTCCAAGAAGAAAAACGTATTTACAAGGGTTCCCCAATGCCCAAAAATTACGTGTCAAATCTCTATTTCAAAATTTTCTTCGCTTTCTGATTTTTATTTAAATTTTAATCTTAAATCTTCATTTTAACTTTTATAATTTCCAATATCTATCTTGATTTTTAATTTTCATTGCAATTTTAATTTTAAAATTTTTAACTTTTATAATTTCCAAAATTTATCGGGACTTTAATTTTCTTTACTCATCTTAAAATTTTTAATATTAAATTTTAATTTTAAACTGTGACAATTTTTTCCCAATAACTGGAACAAAAAACTTTTTAAATTTTGTGCCTACTTCACTTTTTAATTTTCGTTATTAAAAATTTTATACACTTAAAACTACCATTCTGGGTAACCCCAATTAACACTGCATATGGAGCTGGTATTCTGCCCCTTTTTTTAACAGCCGGGAAACACTTTAAGTTTATTTTCAAGTTTTTCAGGGTCGTCTCCTGAAATGAAACTATTTTATCTATTTCCATAATATTAAAAATTTACAAAATTTTATTTATATATCCAAAATTTTATCTATCCCTACATCTGGTTTCAACAAAACCCCCAAATGAGCGCGCAGCGCCTTTAAATTTATTTTTGGGCCCCCTATACGCCGGTTTTCCCCCTGAACCAGATGCCTATAATACGTAAAATACAAAAAACATATATAAAACACATTTATACAATTACAAAACATTTTTCAAAAAACCATTAAACAAAAAACCCAAAAGGAAATTTTTCGGACCACGAAGTCATACATCAAGAAACAAATGGGGAATACAAATGTTTTTCTTCAAAAAAATTTTTTTAACAAGTCAAAAGTTCCAAAATTAAATGAACACTCATTGTAGTGTTTGATTTGGGCTTATAATTTTTAAGCACCGCCTGAGATTTCCCTTTTTTGCAATAATTCCCGCCCACTTGTTAAGATCATAAAAATGAAACAATACAACCTGTTTTTTATATTCGGTCTCCACCACATTCAACATGAGGTGTCATCACTTTCTTCCCCGTTTGCACGGGAATTTTGGGAAGGCCGTATTTCCTTTTTGTCCCTTCCTTCCCTTTCCCCAACTTTGTTCTTGGCTGGTCGGGGTTCTTCTGTTCTCCGTCGGGCCTTAAATTAAAAGTCTTTTCAAAGGGAACCAGTTGATTCTTCCCTGCTCTTTTTCTATCTCGGGAAATAGTACTAGATGACATTTGTCTTTATTATTACAATTATTATTCCCCTTTGCCACTTCCTTTGTGGTCCATTGTCCCCGATATACCTGATCTTTTAATACCGGTTTTTTTTTAAACCATTTTTATTTTCATTCCCTACTGAACTAGGTAGTGATCTGACCAGTGATTTTTTTATGGGTCCTTTTGTATTTTTGTATTATTTGATTTTACCAATCCCTTTTGCCTCAAACCCTACGTTTCCCCCAGATTTTTTTTTCCCATATTGTGACTCATTTAACCTTGTATTTTTCCGAAGTACTATTTCCTGATTTGATCTTATATATTTGGGAAAAATTTTTCCCAATTGACCTCGTCACATTTCCTATGACGATATATTCTTATTTATCTACGTTAACTGTTAATTTTTTTCCCCGATTTCCATATTACAATATTGTTAAAGTTCCTAATTTCCCAAGACTCTAAAGGTCCCTCAAATTTTTGTTTAAATTTAGCACATACTTTGTTAGCAGTGAACTTCAGGGTGTTTTTAATAAAACCCAATCATTTACCTTTTTTTTTATGCCCTTTTCTACGTCTTATAATATTTTTCCCATTTTCCCGTTTAATTTTCGTTTTTAGTCAGCTTTTTAAAGCTTTTCTGTATATCTTGAATTTTGAATTTAGATCCGGGTATCATAACTAGTTTTTGAAATGGGTAACAATTTCGACCTAAAATAACTCAGCCGGTGTTTTCCCTTTTTTTCATTTACCGCCGAGAATAGCGTGCAAACCCACGTAAGAATTGTCCCGATCATGTTGATCATTAACGTAATTTGAATCATTTGCACTATATCTCGATTTAACCTCTTTCAGTCCGATTTGCTTGTGGTCGATATGCAACAGTCTTCCCTGCCTTTGGGCCCAATCTTTCACTTAATGCTCAAAAATCTCGGATATAAATTGGGGACCATTATCATTATTAATTTTATTGAGCCCATAACGCGATATGTTATCAAAAAAAAATCCGCTATTATAGAGAAGGCCTTTTTTAAAAGGTATAATTTTAGCCCATTTGCTGAAATGATCGGTTATTACTAAAATATAGCGGTTACGTCTTTTTCTCGATATAGGGTACGGGCCTAATAAATCTAACGTCACTATCTCATTCGGGTAATTGATATAATTGATTTAACCGACCAGCTGGTAACGCGTTTTTAAATTATTAACTTGGCACATAGGAGTAGAGACATATTGATCAATAAATTTTTTATGTACGGAAATAACAAAAGTCCCGAATTTTATGATACGTTTTTAAAACTGCCGACGTTCCCCTTATTGGCTTGTCATGAAATTCTCTCATTATTTCATTCCTTAAAGATTTTAATGTATACACGCATTTCACCAATGACGTTGGGTTTCGCATAAAATAAAAAACCCAAAAAACGGAAATCGGGGGCCACCCCCACATATCGTTTCATTAACCGAGCTATCTTCCGGGTTTCTAAATATCTATATATATACCTTAATTCTGGGCATTTTTCTGTTTCCCCTATTAATTGTTCCGTGAAGTAAGTACCAAATCTTTTATTATGGCCCCAAATTTAAATTTTTTCACCAATTGTTTTTCCATGGTTTTTTTGGTAAAAGTGTAAACCCTGTTTAACTTACTACCCTAACGGGAATTTCCCTTTATTTATTTTATCTTCAACCAGTGTATTTTGAATTTTTAACGATTTTTTACAAAAAAATACGATTCTGACCACATGAAATCTAACCCAGAAACATGGGTATTCTAAATCTTTTAGACATGAAATACCCAAATTTTTTTTCGAATTGTCATGTAATTTTTAATTTTACAATCCCCCCTGTTTTCATTTCCCCCGGGGTTTTTACCTGCCGGGTTTTTTATTTGTTTATAGAAAAAAAATTTTCTATATACTTTTTCCGATATAAAAAATTTATCTCCCGGTTCCCATAGCGCTTTTAAAATTTTTATTTAATAATATAGGCTGGGGAAATTCACGGGTGCATAATATCGGAGAAAGCTAATTGTCTCTTGTCGACATCCCTTGCGGTTATCATTAACCTTTTCAAATTTAACGTCCCTTTGGGCCTATCACCTCGATTGAAATTATCACTGAACCCCTTTTTTCTACGGTCCCCTTATTAAAATTATCATTTCGTCTTTTGAAATGAAACCCCTGTTGCTGAACTTTTTATCATTATTATTAAACCTATTCCCTGAACCCTATTATTTTGACGGCTATTCTTAAAACTCATTTCTGTTATTTGGGCTACCCTTATTTCCGAATTCTCCAGTTTCACCATTTGCTTCAAAAAGGCATCCTATCCTTTTTACCTCGTCTTTTTTACATTATGGGTTTGATAACCCCTTTTTTGATTTGCAAGAATATTCTCTTTGAATTTAGCCGGACTTTTAAAAAGGGTTGTATTTTGTGGGTTTCGACTTTCCCCGTAGTCCTGTACCGGGGTTGAGTCGAACAAAAAAGATCCATAAGTCTGCTTGGGGCATTCCTAATTTAAACTTTTTTATTTTAGAACTATATACAAAACGTCGCCCCCTGATTTCCCTTCCCCGGTTTTATGCATAAAAACCCCCATGTAGTTCTTTTTTTTGATCGCGGGAAAAAACCCGCATTCAGTTTTTAGCCGAAAATCCGCTGATTTTGCACCAACAACGAACCAAAATCGAATACCAATCTTGGCCCCCCCCGAGATGACTTTTTAATAAAACATGACAGATTACGGGATTTCAAGTAACTGAATATTGTTAATGCACTCGATAAACTCAGCAAATTTTTCCGACCCTGAAAAATACATTTGGGAGAAGTATTTCCACCTACATAACCAACCCAGAATTAAAAAAAGTTCGGCATTGAGAATAGCCATCCTTTATGACCATTTAGCCGGGTTTCCCCTAAAAGGTGTGGATTATCAAAATGATGAGACATAATTCTTAATACAACTTTTATTAAGAGTAACTTATAATACTTAAGTTCTAATTTGACAATTATTAATTAGAGTGAGAGTCGAGCCCAAATTAAATCACGTATTTAAGTCAGATCACGCAATTAGATCCTCTATCTCAATATCCTAAATAATCCTGTTATCTAATTACTTATATCTAATATTACCTTTTCCAGTTCAGGTCCCTTGACCTAGAGAATATAATCTATAACTTTATCTATGAAGATTCTTGATCCGCAATGCAGCTAATTCTTGACTGCTTATTCTTGGTCCGCAAGATTTCACACTAAGCTTTGTCACGCTATTGATCAGAATGATTCCACACTACAACCTCTGAGCCTGCTACGCTTTATTATGCTATCTATGCTATGTTATGCTATCTTTAGGTTTGCCACGTTATATCTAAGCTTATCACGATATCCTTTTATAGTATATCTCATTTACATATTCGATCCGTTTCTCTTCTTGGTATTGGGTTGGAAAAGTTTTGCCATCAATCGTGCCCAAAGAACATAGGAGTCATGTTAATCAGAAAGACGCAGAGAACGTCACAGTTGTTTTTTTTGCGATATATGTCTCTGAAATTTTAAAATTGCACTTTGAATATAATCTAAATTTTACTTTTCCATGTGAACATATAATACTGGAATATATACTCCTAAATTTTCCATGGTAAAATTTTAAATTTTCAGATACTACCGGTGTGAAATTTTTTTATTTTATATAATTCCCCTTGAAATTTCAAAATAGAATTCGAAAAACATGGCAACATCGAGATACGCTTAAAATTCAGAATTACTTATGCGTATTCACTTATTCGATCATTCCTTGGTTTCCCAATCATACAAAAAACAAATGTGATTCATTGATTGTCTATTAACGTCACACTGTTGGCGATAGAACTCATAATTTTGAATCATGATCAAGAAACGAAGATCTGACTTAAAACCCCTTACTCTCCAAACTTCTACTCTAAACTAACAGGAAAATTTCGAAGGTTAACTAATATATAGTACATCACAGTCCCTTTATACTAATGGTCGTTAAACTTTAAAATTTTATTGACCACAAAATGTGTAATTTTATGTTTACTATCTGGTGGACAACTGTAACTATATTGTCACTTATTTATGTTTCTACATTTCCATATTATTGAAAAGTAAAAACAAACCGGCAATGGAAAGCAATATCAACAAACTGAAATGCTATGCTGCCAATTCGCCATCGTTGCCATTTTCGCACTTTCAAATGTCGGTAGAAACACCAGCAAAAGTATCTAAAAGAGTCTCTCAAGTTACTTTACAAGTAGTAGCTAAAATTTTTAAAGTTAATCCATCTCCAATAATACATTTTGTTACTCGTCATTTTTGAAAGTGGACCTTCATAAAAAATATAATTTTCTAATTTATCTTCGAATTGTCAATTTTTTTTCACGGACACCTGTTAATGATGATCATTGCTTTGTACGGCGGGTATCCGCCACTGATCGAAGCCACTCGGCTATGATCACTCCTAACGTAGCTATGTAAAATTAAGATATTACCTCAATTTATAGATTTTAAAAAAGATTTTAACGTTTACTTCATCGTGTTAACAATTTTGGAAGTAATCTTTGTTTATTAATCTTTGTTATTTTTGGAAATTAAGTTCTTTATACACTAGTAAAAACAGGTACCAATTATGGCATTAAAAACGTACAAGCACACCCTCAACTTTTTAGCTTCAAGATTCTTTATTACGCATGTAATAAATGCTGTTCTAAATCAGCTCGAACATTTATAAAAGTTAAAAAGTATGTGATCTAGTTGCCTCTGAAAATAAAGATTAGGAGGTGATTCTTCTGTTCGAGTTCACGGACCTCTTGAAATATCTTCGCGGACCGCAAAGGGTGTGCGGAATTCTGGTTAAAAGCTTCTGCTCCAGACAGATTAGGTCATGCCTTGCTTTCTTATTGCTCTCTTTTCATATTCAGAAATATTTTTTTAAAGCTTAATATGATTGAATAAGATGATGTTTCTTAAATGGAATTTTTTTTCTGAAATATATAGTTGAGGGCGGGGCAAACTACGGATGCATGAAAAATGTAGTTCTTTTACACTGAATTCAAGTCCATCTTGACTTAATACCAAAGAATAGCATCGAAACTTGGTACTTTTTTTTGTAGCAGAAAAAAAATATAGACATTAATACATGTTCCTATGGTTAAAACAGATTTGTTCATTTATCATATCCTGTCTTTTAAACTCAGAGACTTTCTTTAAGTCAGCAATTTTTCATTTTGTCTTATGAAAATAAAATTCTTTTGGGTATAGAAATTCAAGAAACTAAATACGAAACATATTGTGAGAAGGAAAAAAAGAAAGAATTTAAACCAAAATAAATGTGTTACACTTAAATACGCTGTTTTTTCATACAAGTAAAAACTACACTATTAATTGCAAAATATTTTTTTAAAGTAATTTGATTAGTATTTTACGAGATCCGTCCTAAAAGTAAGTTTGTCGCTTTTTTTCACTCGGAAACATTTTTGCCAAAACAAATGCATCACGAGCAATATACCTTGCTCTACTTTTTGACATAGATGCCAACGACATTGAGGCATTATGTCGTAGCGTGCAATCTGTTTGAATAAACCACTCGAGTAAAATTTGGTGCCCTGCGATGCAAGGAGCTGTTGCCTAACAGCATTGTTTTCGTAGAATTGTTTCCTTACTGAAAAACCGGAATACTTCGACGTCATTGAAGTGGTCTTAGTTTCTTCGACTGGTTCTCCTTTTTTCACTCTTTGGGCCTAATCACACGTATGCGTATTTGAAGAAATTTTCCTTGAAAGCAACCATTATGTGCAATTTCTACCTAGTTGCCATAGAAACGGCTTCGAACAACTTTTTCCCAGTGAGCTGAAAGAGTTGCTCCAAACAAAAATTCTTTGAAATTCTAGCCAATGGGATTCTTCGGTTCCCTACGTCATAAACAAGAATTCGGTAAAGATGACAGCCTCGGCTTCGTCAAACGCACCAGAAATGGCCAGTGGCGTAACGTACACCCTCGCAGTGGGAGGGGGAAGATTCTAGGGGGTCCAAAGTCTGACTGGCACCAAGTACGTACTCTTTATAAGATCCGGCTTCGGGCACAAAACCTAACTTTGCAAGGAGGACCTAATATTCTCCATCACGCCACTGGAAATGGCATATAATATTTTAATGGTGTATAATATTTTAATGGCGTATAATATTTCAAACAGAATGGTGCTCCATTCCTATTTACGACCATCAACAAAACCGCTTGCGAAATAAAAGAAATAATATTGTATATTCGTTTTCCGAAGCGGAAAAATCGGCGAGCAATTTTTCAATGTGAAGTTAGGGCGTGGCCGACCTTTCTCTTTGTTTACGGCAACCCTTCACCCTCACAGCTTAAAAATTTCGCGAAACGATTGTTCCAAATATGTGTGTGTGATAAGGCCTTTATATGATACAGAGCCAGGATTCTCGCCAGCCATCTTGCAAATATTTTTCAGTAACTCACCACATTATGGAGCAAGTGATAGACCTGAGTACGACCAGTACACAATGTTGACGCCGCTCTGATACCGTTACGCGCTTGTCCGTAAACACCATGTCCTGTAGTCTGGTAATTATATCTTCATTCGTGAATGTTTAGGGATGCTTACTTCGAACTTCATTTTTAAAACTGTGCCCCTTCTTTCACCAAACATGCAACAGCATCGGCCAACTGTTTGAGGAGTCATTACCTCTTCACCATACACGGTCTGTAGGCGTTCATGGATGATGGATACCCTGTCCCCACATTCCCGTTCATACTGGATAACTTCACGTACTTCCATTGGAGAGCACGTTGTCACCTCACGTTTGTCTACAATCGTGACTTGTACGCGCATATAGCCTTCGTCACACCGGTCTGCTGCTACCAAGGCTTTGGAATTGTAATTTTTTTCGTTCCGGTCTTCATTCCGATTCAACTAAATATATATATATTTGTTCAGTTCCGGTTCTCGTTCCGCCAAAAATAACGATTTTCGGTTTAGTTCCGAATGAATAATTTTATTTTGCGAGTATGTTTATTCCTATTTGTACTGAAAATACAATTCTGTTATAAACAAAAAAATGTGATTCTATCATAGTTTAGAAGTTTTTATTCTTTTTTGAATTGATATACTATGTGTGAATTGATACAATTAACCAGCAAGTACGATAAATCGTTTAAAAGAACGACGGAATTGAATGTTATCTATTATAAAACTGCATGTGACAACAGGAAAGGATTATATCGTTATGTGCAGCCTCTTGCTTGACGCCACATCATGAAAATACTTACAAACCCTTCCTGTGCAAAACTTATGTAAAAATTATCGTTGTTTTTTTATTCAACGATGAAAATTAACTCTTTTAAATCATTTTTAACGTGGTTTCACTGATATTATTTTTTGTCTCAAAAAATAAAACCAAAACGCTTTTTTGACGCTGAGGGGAAAGCTGGAGCTAAAAAAATCACAATGGGTTTTTTCTGTGACGTCAAGTCCATGATAGTAAAAATTTTATTCGCCAAAAATTCAAAACCATGTGACGTCATAGCCCCCGATAAAAATATCTTGTTTTCCCAAATAATCAGATCACCCCCAAGGCGTTTTTTCCTTTAAAACTTTTTTAAAAGTACATATGTATACAAAAAGCATTTTATTTAAAAATATAAACAAAATTATGATTTTTTTTAATTTTAAAAAAATCTTTTGAAGAAATTTTTTTTTCCCGAATTTAAAATTTTGACCCAAATAGAAATTTGAAATTTTATCTGAGTTTTTAAATTTAAAAATACAATTAGTTTAAGTTTGTTTTGAATTCAATGGAAAACACGTGGTTTTTTTTTTACTTGACTTCTGAATCAAGCCCATTGAAATTTTATCTTTAAATAAAAGCGATTTTGAACAAGCATCACAAGTAGATGAGGCTTTGATTACATACAGCAGTGAATTATGTATGTGCATTTTGTGTGTGTGTGAAAACTTCTCCATGTATACAATGCGAAACTAAATGTTTTTAAAATGTTTCCCTGTGTAATTTAATTATTCATTTTGTCATGGAAGTATAAATTTCGTAAATTATTGGCGTATTTTCTAAAGGCACCGGTGGTTCTTTCCTTACACCAGGGGTATACCATGTGCGAACTGTCTTAGAGAATGTCTTTGAAGTCGCCACTCCTTTTCTTTCCTCCCGACCTACAGACACTTGTTGTCAAAACACTCAATGGGAAGGAAGCTACGAGTTAAATATCCTATGGGATCACCCTCGCACACATGAACGCAGCCAACTTCAATAGAAAATACTGTCGGCAAAGCGAGTAACGGACGCACACTCAGTGAAAATGTGACAGGACGAGCAAAAGCCTGATGTTGGACACAAGTCCGTTTCGGTGTAGAGATCAAAAGTGCCGGCCGATTGTTCATACGCACCAATGGAATGGGATAATGGTTGGGAGAGTCGTGTGCAAGTATGTGGTATCCGCCAATGAGAGATGACAAGGGGGCATGAGAGCGACCCGACCGTGGAGTTTAAAGGGGTCGCCTCGGAATTGGAGAGGGACTTTTCTCGACTTCTCGTTCTTCATGAATGGACTGTATCTTCACTCTCCAAATTTTTAGTTTGCGGCCGAAGCCGCGCTCAAGGACCTACGGATGAATTTTGCCGGCTAATAAACTTCAGCTAATGGTGAACTATGGATTTTCGGAGTCATCGGTGCAACAGCTGGGCATACCTGAAATGAACTTTGTAGAATTTAATATTGAAATTATCGTTGCATATTATTTAATCTAGAAATAAAATGCCTTTTGGCAATTGGCTGTGTGACCGTTAGCGCTACTCTTCACGACGTCACACTTGACATTAAATTAAAAGATACTGATAAATTGGTTACAGTCTCAAAATGACTGAAGATATATCGAACCGAAATAACCCAATGTATTTTTTGTCGGTTCAGTTCCGGTTCGAAGCCCTTCTACTTCAGTCGTTCAACCAGCAAAGAATGTAATTTCTTATTGTGACTGTTTGTTTAACCTGATGTGCCATCTTCTCTTTCAAAAAAGAATGACGAACCTTACTTTCGGAACGTCCTTCGTATTTTTAATATTGGATTAATAAATAGAATCTTGTTAGATTTTATTTAAATCCGAATTACATCTTCCCATGACCAAGCATCTTAAAAATAATTTTCCTGTTCAGAATTCATTTTACATTTAAATTTGCGAGTAAATGATAATTTTCCCAATTCGAAGCGAGGAAAATAAATACTTTATTCATAGTTTTTTTGCGAGTGAAAGTAAATAATAGCTTAATAATTGAGAAAGATATGTTTTATTCATGAATTTCCTGCGAAGGTGAAAGTAAATTTAATAAAGTTGAAACAAGTTTTATATAAATCTCAATTCCTTGTTACATTTTATTTAAGCATTTTTTTAATTTCACAATAAAATCAAATTAGATTCTTCTTCCAACCATAAGTGAAATTTTTATGCCTGTTTTATTTTAGAAAGAATTCAAATGTATTAGAGCATTGATAGCGAATAAAATGTATTTTTAGCTCTCTATTTTATCATTTTAAGGATTTTTGGTTGTTACTTATTCTGTTAATTTTCTTGTATGAATAGTAATGTGTCTTTTATTTTAAAATTACTTTTTTGCAAAAATAAATCAAAAATAATAACTTACATATCCCTGATTTTGAAAAAAAATTGAATTTGTAATAGAATATATGGATTAAAAATAGTGAAAAAAGAAATATTCGAAAATATAGAATTTGTAATTTAGAAGAAAATCTACACCAAAAATATCTAAATAAACAATTATTTTAGGTTTCTATCTAAAAGTATTTTATTTAATGCTATAAATAAAGGTTAAATAAGGTTACAGTTTTGTACGCTAGCAAATTAATAAAAGCAACTGCAAACAAAATACAGTCGAACCTCCATATAACGAACCTCTATATTGCGAATTTTTCTATACAGCGAAATTTTTCCTTGAACCAAGAACATTTCACGATTTTCTTCGTAAAATAACCTCCCAATAGCGAAGTCCATTTTTTGTATAACGAACTTTTTCTCTTGTGATTCAGTATTTTTTATCTCCATTTTTAAAGTATTTTTGGACATTTCAACTTATTCTCTTTTTTAACTCATTTTATGGTGGTTATAAATCTCTAACTGGATTTATTAGGTGCCTAACACGACTAACTAAATTTAAATTCCGTTAATGAAAGTACGCACTGCACTTTTTGCTGTGGCGTCCACATCCTTAGTAATAAAGTCAGTGTAACAATATCGCCTGAGATTGTTGAATAATGCGTGCACGTGCAGCCAATCGGACTAGACCCAAAAATTCTCGGAGGGTTTTCCAATCCACGAATGAACAGTTTATTACATTCTGATGGGTAGTTCCGTAATAATAATACTTTGTATATACTTTAAGCCCGGTATTATTTGATTCACTTTAATGGGATTTATGATAGGAAAAGTCCCCAACCATAGTGTTCACACTTACATGATCATAAGCAGTTATTCTACAATATAAAAAACTTACAGAACTCTAAAGCAGAACAACTTCCCAATGGATTGAATGTAACAACTCCATATTTCTTGTTGAATATAATTCAGTTACATTCAAAAAGAGTGTGGTTTAAACCAAATCATAAGTCGTTTTCTTTCTTCCAAACTGTTCCCCTCTGTCCGCTTTTGATCTGTGATCTCGCACTTCCCGGGGATGAAGGGACTGTCCATTGGTACTCTGTTCTGGAATGGGAAGAACGTTAGAAGGAAAATGTAAACATATACTTGTTATGATTTAACACAGATTTTTCACTTGCATTTAGTTGCGAATTCATGTTTTTTTTATACATGTATAAAAAAGGCTTTTAAATTTTTCAAAAA
>BMAV01017813.1:51290-77975 GCA_019973955.1 Trichonephila inaurata madagascariensis | reverse complement strand
TTTTAAAAAAAAAAAGTTGCTTGAATATATTATCTCATAATATAATGTTATACAGTTTGGATGATAGTAGGGCTTCATATTGTTAACAAGAAGTTATTTAGGAAACCATTTATTCACAATACTAAAAATTGAAGAAAAAGTATTAGGAATCATAATGTACACTGCTGGCTACTCAAAATATAATACCGTGGAACAAACTACCAAACTTTGAGAAATTTTAACCGTGCTTACTCCAAAGATGGGTTATACCAATTATTAGAATTACACTTCAGATGTACATCATTAGTGCCTGTAACGCCACCGAAAACTGCTGTAGAAAAATAAAACAGAATGCTAATTTGAAGTACAGAATTTGCTTCTTGCCAATGTTTTGTGCGTGAACCTCTTCATAACTCCTCGGAAATAAAATACAATCATATCTGAGTAAGTTTCTGAATTAAACTGAGAAAAAATTGCTGCCAAAAAATAAAGAATGCTGATTATCCTTTCGAGATCAGTTCCAATACTGTGATAACACTGTATACCTGGAGACCTGGCCAGCGCCTTAGGGCCCGAAAGAAATTGGATTATTTTCTTGAATTAGGATGAAAACGATAGGTCGTTTCGTTTACATCTGTAAAGTTGGTTATCATCTTGTGCTTCAACAGTAGTTGGTGAAGATAGAGTATTTAGAATCTATTAGCTGGTATTTTAGAATTTATTGGTTGATGTTAAAAATTCTTCGACTTTTTGAATATGCTCTATTGTTTTACAATTCGCTATTGATGAATAAGACCATTCACTCCTTTCAAGAAATCAGTGATGCTGTCAGACGTAGTCAAGTAACAGTGATAGGATCTATAATTGATAGATGCAGCGGGGCACAACAACAACTGATTCGGGGCCCATTGCACGTGATGACGAACAAATTGTGCAAATTGCAGAGATGGAACGCCCTCCTACATCAAGAGGCCTATTGTAACAAACGTGGTATTTTAAAGAACATTTGACTACCGCACTTATCATTTGATGCCGTTTGTGTGATTGCGAAATTCATCCATTGTTGCAATCACTTTTTTCTTCCCAAAAACCCAAAAGGATTTGCATCTGCATGGATTCATTGAACAGTCAACATGGACAAAATTTATTAGCATGGCTTTGACAAATCACGCTTATCCAAGACTACAATCGTCAGATTGCAGTCGGAAGACAATTTATGGGAGTTATTGCTGAATTATTATCTTATGTATCGCCATACTGGCACTTTACCAGCTCCAATGCTTTGGGGCTGATATTGGTTTCAATACCGCATCCCCTAGTGCCCATTGCCCGTTACAAATGACGGGCCAGCACCTTATATATGAGGGAAATTTTGGAAAACCCATTACCCTCTTAAAATCACAGCTTGTCTGTGATCATATGCCGACAGGACAATGTGTGACCACGTGTAGCACACATTGTTCAAGATTTCTTATTCGCCATTCCAATTGCATTCCTTCCTGTTCTTTTGTGTCTACCGCCCATCGAACATGCTTGGTTAATGTTTGGGCAAGAATACACAGTCCACAGCTACATCTGATCGACTGTATCAATGCGGAGAGTCAACATGGGCTGCCAAACCACACAACAATACATCCAAAGCTTCTTTCACTCAGTACCGAGGCATGCAGCGGCTGTTATTTCTAGTCAAGGCAGCAAAACTCAGTAAGCATTTCATAGCTGTCCGCATCTTCTAGAACAGTGCTCCGCAACCTTTTTATCACCGCGGACCGGTCAACATTTGTTAATTTTACGGCGGCCCGCTGAGGGGGAGGATGTTGATTGTTTATATTTTAGACTGTTTTGATTTAATAATTTTCATTTAATTGTGTATTTAATCGTGACCTGAAAAAATATAGCTACACCAAAAAATGAATATAAAGTGATTTAACAAGGAATATTAAGTGATTTTCTTAAAAAGTAGCCTAAACCTAAGTAAAACATACCACAGTAAATAAAAGATAAATAATTTAATGTTTCTTGTGCGGACCGGTAGTATTTGATTCATGGACCGGGGGTTGCGGAACACTGTTCTAGAAGTCTACTTTCAATATTTCATCTTAGTACTGCGTCTTATCATTCAAATAAATTTAGGTGGCCACGGCAACCTAGTGGTCAAGGTCATGGATTGTGCTGAAGTTTGTCGAGCCGCCTCTGAGATCCAGTTCCGTATTAGGGCTGATACTCGTTTAATTTGTCACTGTTTAAAAGTCCTCACGATACGTGGTGTGGGAGCAATTAGGAGAGTGAGGCGTCAGCTCAGGTGTTATCTTCATCATTTGACAGTGTTTCAAAATTATAAGTAATAGCCTTCGAATTACTTTAGAGGGCGACATTTATAAACGCTTACTCACAGTCATACTAATAAATTCAGCTTTTGTATACCTTGTTCTTCTTAGACTTGGCCAAAATTGTATGTATATGTTACCGTTAAAGTGTATAATTCAGAAATTTCATAGAATAACTAGGTCTTTCATGAAATAACTTGACACAAATCAGATAAATATATAATAGATGAAATATTTCATACTTTACCTAGTTATTTTACGAAATAACTAATGATGAACAGTTACCGTGAAAAATAAGCAATTTTAAAGCTATTTTATAATTATTTTTGATGTGTGACATCTGTCCTGTCCCCCCCATAGTTTCTTTAGTAATGATAACCTGTTTGGGGCTGAGGCCACACTAAAATATCATTTCCCTATGTTAATCTTATGGTGCCACTTTTTTGATGAATTGGGGTTGATATTTGGTGGATCGACGACTAAATTAATGTTCAGATCCCGGAAACCTTGGACTCGACCCCCCTCATACAGGGCTATTTCCTTTATATCTCGAATCCTAGACCACCTTGGTCATCAATACCGGCTTGATTCCATAGATATCCCTATGAGCTTTCTGCACATATAATTTCATTGTAATAATCTTATTTCCTCTCCTCATTTTTGATGATTTTTGAATCTCTACTTTGAAACTCGAACCAAACTCCGTATTTACTTTAACGATCAAGTAATAGTTATTCTATAGAATACCTAGTTAAAGCGTAGAATTCAATAATATTATATACTTTAACTGACTTGTGTGTGTGTCTAGTTATTTCATGAAATACCTAGTTGTTCTATGACATAATGGATTTCACACTTTAACGGTAATATATATATATTACAATTATATATGTTATGTATATAAAAAAATTATGTATCATGCATTCAATTTAAATTATGAGTCAGAGTTCCTATATGACTCACTTTATGTTTAAATTAAGTAAAATATTAATATTTTTTAATTTGCTTATAATTTATTTTTGGAAAATTTCATGTTTTTGTTGTATTAATTTGAAAACAATAACAAAAGAAAAAAAAAATACGAATCAAAGTTAACCAAGAAATACAAGATCGAGAACTGATCTATTTACCAAATTTAACATTTTGTTGAAAGAAAAACTCTAAAATAAATCATACATAAAGTGCTACGCCAAAATTCACGAATATTTCCATCTTCTAAGAGTCCATTACTTTATCATACGCTATCTTGCATATAAAGTACAAAGTATGATACCAAAATATGAATTTATAGAGTATTATTTAAAGGTGACCTTAGAACTTTTTCATATTCCTGAATTTAATATCTTTCCTAAAAAGTAAAATCGGAATTTATTTGTTTTAGTCGAGCATAGCCAAGAAGTCAAAATTCATAAATTAGATGACATTTTGAATTGTTTATAAGTTGTTAATATTTCTTATTAATTATTTTTGCTTTTAAACAGTATATTTGAATGCTTTTCAGTTTTTATTGCATTCATAAATCTGAAGATAGATATTGCATGATTAAATTTATACTTTAAACATATTTTCTATAGCTTGCGATTTAATTAAGTAGTAATATAAATAGTCATGTTTAATGGTTAATTTTCTTAATTTCAAATAGTAGTACCGAAACAGTTGAGGGAGCTTTTTTAAATCTTCTAAGTAAAAACAAATAACATAAAAAAAAAGTCAACTCCTTCTTAGGTTAAAAAGGAAAATTTTATTTTAGTTACTTTTTGTTAAATAATTACAATTAATATAAATACGTATATACATATAACAGAATCATAATATTAAGTGGCAAAACACCTTTTAAATTAACATTAAAAGATTTTAACCACATTAAATTTGTAATTACATTTTTTAATAAAAGTTGAACATAAAAGGCAAGAATTTATCTTAAAACCAGTGTAAAAGGAATGCTGATGTCTAGCTAGCATATGATTATTCAGGTTAAGTTAAATCTTTATCACAAATCTAACAAAATCTAGCTGCCATCTAGAGGAATAATATAGACTGAAATATATCTCTTAAACTTGTGATGGGGCTTTCATCACGATTTCTATTAATGTCCTCTTGGGGTTTCTTTGGGGCCGAAATGGCAATAATTTCGAACGTGGTTGAGTGAACGTGGTTATGTAAATTAGGAATCATATATATATATATTGGAAGTTAGCAGTAGAGTGGAGTCTATGTCCGAGTCTGTGTCTATACGCAGAAGTGATTGTTAAGTGGGAAGTGAAGTCGCTAAGTGGAGAGTTTGCTGTAAAGTGATTGGAGATAAAGTTAGAAGAATCCTAACTCCGTGAAATACCCTAGCCGTGCCTGTACTGACGAACCAAAGTGGGTTCGAGGCCGTAAGGAATACTGTCGGATTAAAGCCACATCAGAACAGATACAGAACGTGGCTGATTATCTAGGATATAGCGGTAAGCAGTTTTATATAAGTTATAAGGAAAAGGCGTATAATAGTGCTAGAGAAATTTATCTATAAAGTTAGATTCAGTGGTCAAGTACGCGACTATTGGGTAATACGTGTTGCGTCGTCTCATTCTAGATCAACTTACTTAATTATTATTGTTGTGTATTGTGTTTAAGCTAAGATCTTAATAAACAGGTTTTAAAAATGAATGATTTGCGTGATCCTTCGTTCTTTCCCACAGAAACAGATCGCATAGATAATGTAGAAATGAGGTACCCACGGGCGGGGGCTTCACAAACTATAATTAATTAATTAAGTTTAATTAATGAATTAATATTTGAAAAAACTGGATTAACATCAAGTGTCATCCAAGTTTAAAAAAGTGATTTGAACTTAATTGGATGAATAAAAAGTATTTTACTAATGTGTGTGTGTGTGTGTGATTGAAAATTTGAACATCTCTCCCTATATATAAGTATATATAGGGAGAGAGTGTGAACAAAATATTAATAAATCACTAAATTACCTCCAGTATGTTGAAACGATGTGGATCGCATAAATCTCGTGCTCCTATTTCGGTCACCATGTACCAACCATTGAAAGGGGCAGCGGGGAACTCAATGCCACCAACGTCGAACAGCATGCTTGATACAGCAGGTAGAGCGTACCACTCGATATCTAGATCCTCGAACCAAGGATATCTGGAAGATAAGAAAGTATACTTGGTGTTTTAACGGGATAGGGTTTGATTCAACAGAATGTGATTTTAGTATAAAATGTTCTTTTTAACACTTAAAGTGTTTATCATTATTTTTAATTAAACATTTTATGTAAGGTATTGTGTTCTTAGTTATATCTGTATAAGTAAGGTGACCAATCGTCCTCCTTTAGGCAGGACAGGTTCTGTCCTTCCTCAAAAAGTGTCCTCTTACTTGTCCTCCTTTTCAATATTTTAAAACTAATCTGCTGATCTCTATTCAGAGATGCCGGGCCGAACTGTTACGCGTCTGTTTGAAGAAATTAGAAGATAGAATGTATGTTTAAATTCTTACAAATTAGAACAATGAGAAAATCAGCATGTTGAAATTGATAAAAGTTGGGTGGAAATATTTAACCATTTAAAAAATGGACACATTCCATATGAAAATTTAGTTATTCTTGTTAAATTAACAATGTGCTGCCCAGAAACTAATCTAGCAGTTGAAAGAGTTTTTCAATTGTTAATGATTTTTGGACTAGTGAGAAATCAAGACTGAATGATAATACTTAATATAGCTACAGCTCTTACCGTAAAATTCAATATGAAGGATATTTCTTTCTCCAAAATTTCCGATGTATTAGACAATAATATATTGACAAAAAAAATTCATTTAACGGAAAAAAATACTCGTTTAAGAAAATGATTAAAAGGGATCTAAGCGTAATCAGTGTATTTTTCTTTAAATTAAAAAAATGTTTCATATATTTACGTTTAAATTTTTTCTTAAATTTTTCGTCCTCCTTTTCATTGTAAAAAAATTGGTCACCTTAGTATAAGTGATTCCAAATCTATTTTTTTTCTTCATGCACATTTTATTATATATACACTGCTGCTCCACATATTTACAAGTCCATTTAGATTTACAATAGATCCCACTGGATCGCATAGAAATTCCGCAATCCTCTTTTATCCTATTTTTACGAAATTCAAAATTAATTTTAATGATTTAATTAGCCTTATATACTGCCATATTCCGGCGTATTTTTTAAACATAATAATTAAGGTAAAAATGTACGGGTGCACGTTTTGCATCAGATATAAAAATGACGGCTTTCAAAAATAAAGAACAAATGATAATAAAGAAGTTACATTTCTAAGTATGTCTAAATACTGTTTATTTCAAAGAAATGACATACCTTATGAACTTTCATTTCAACGTTTGAAATTGTAAGCCACGTGGCACAGTAGTAAAAAAATCACAAAATGCACTGCAATTATCTACACGCCAAACTACCATTTTGACGACCTATATTTATGTGGCACATTATACGTGCTAACCCAAGTGTATGTGCATAACGGGGTTTTTTTTCACACTATCCCATCTAGAGTGTGACCGTGGTTAGTCTGGCGGTTAGAGAATCGGACTCTAGATAGGAGGGCCTGGGTTCGATGCTCGATCTTAAGCAATACCCTCCAAGTACACACGGAGTACGTGCTTGTTAAATCAATGCGTCCGAATGTACTGTGGGCGGTCGCAGAAAACATCAAGAGGGCAGGGTGTCAGAAAATATTTTTCTTCTCTCTAGCCCATGGCTAAACTGTGGAGGTAGGTGGTGCCCCAATCTATTGTGTAGAACAGGGGTGTCCAACACGCGGCCCGCCAGTACGTAAGATGCGGTCCACAGACTCATTTTAAATATCAAGTTTTTAAAGTTTTTTTTTCATTTTGAAATTTATTTGAGGGGAAATTTATACATATATATAAATTTATAATGTATTTGCTTGTTACCTGTTCTTGTTTTAAAATAAATCCTTTTTGATAATAGAAATGTCCTTTAGATTAAAATAGATTTATATTTTATAAAACAGTTACATTTGATTTTACTACAATAAATTACTTTTTTAATAAATTCCGAATTGCATTTTGCATATCCTTTACTATGGATGGTACATGATTCTTTGTGTGTGCGACTTTCATTGCTCCTCCTCCTTTTCTGTTTGGAGTGCCCAAAAAGCAAAAGACAGTCAGAGATGTTGTATAAAGTTTAAAAAAAATATTCAGGGTGGTTAAGGTAAGGGCAATGTATTGTTAATGGTTTGCGAATGACAGCACAATGAAATTTCAACAATGAGTAACGAAAGATCAATTCAAAAGGAACACCGTAATTTTCAAGAAAATGGCAACTGTCATATTTTAAACATTATTTGATCATTGCATTATTGTATTATATAAACATTATTATATTATTTATGTCTGTATACATGAAAAATAATGAAAACAATAATAATAATTCATTCTGCTTTAAATTTTCACTCCAATAAATGTTTTTTTGTTTCCAAATCTGATATAAAAGTACATATTTTTATGTGCGGCCCACGAGACTAGAATGTTTTTCCGAAGTGGCCCGCAAGGTCATTTGGGTTGGACACTCCTGGTGTAGAAGTCTAACCTGTCTTAGGCTCTGGCAATATTTCTTCCTTTCCTTCGGGAGAGACGCGATAACAGCAACATCCCATTTAGAGCACACGCAGTTCTCTTTTATAAACTTTAAATTAATAATTTAAAGATCATTCATGGTGGCCTATAAAATGTGGAGTAGCGTATTTTGATTTAGAGTTTTAAAAATCTTGTCTCAAATACGTTTTAGAATTTCTGAAATAATAATAAAAAAACTATACATACGTGGATAATAATTTCAATAGTTACATTTTAATTTCCTTTCAAAAAAGTAAGCAATCACATGATTTAGTAGTTAATACATGCAAAAAAGTTTAATTGCACATATGCATGTGTGTGTAGTATTCATGCGTGAGTGTATGTGAGCGTGTGTGTTGAAGCTCTGAAACGTTTCTTACTTCGGATGTGTGATAGGAACACGCAGCACGAGATCTTCGGGTAAATCGAACACTTGGGGATCGTGACCATTCGCAGAAAGGACTAAGGGTAAGAGATCCCATTTTTTACATTGTCCTTTCCATCCCAGTTTTTGACAAAGCTAAAAGGAAAAGAAGATCATATTACTTGAAAAGAAATACATTATACTTCTTATAACATATAGTACTTAATTATTTTAGAACCACATAGTTTACTCTTGCTAGTAATAATAAATCTATATTGCGCCCCATAAGTTTCATTAAGTTTTTAATTTTTTTAAATACGAGCAGATTTTGAGGGATTTAAGCATTACTAAAAAGTTTAACGATAAAACTTATAGTGAGTTTCACCATTATTATATGTAATACGCCCTACAATTAATAAAAATAATTGAGAAAAAAAAAGGCTTGACCTTTGGGGTTTCATTGGACTGCCAGGGTCACTGCAAAATTGATCATTAACACGTAACACTGAGAGCGACCCAAAAGTTTTTACATGAGATGTCACATGACTGACATCTATTGATCCATAAATTCCAATCATAATATGACATTCAAACATAAATTTTAATTAATATTTTAAAATCTCTTTATAGCTTGCCATCAGTGTTACCACCAATCGGTCAAAAAGCAGCTTGAAGATGAAAAGAGAAGAAATTTTTATATAGTAGCATAATCAGATCTAAAATTATACTTTATTCAAAAGTTTTTTTAGCATATATCTAAGCAACCCATCTTGCTGAGCAATATATATATATATATATATATATATATATATATATATATATATATATATATATATATAGTTCTATAAAATCTCTTAAAATTTCATTTATGTACTTATTTATTTGATATGAACGATTGAATATATTATAAAATTAGCTTCCATGTGTTTTGTTTTGACTCATGAATTATCATTCCAATAAATATCAATTAAAAAAAATTTAGACTTTTCCAGCATTTGTGTTGGTTATTTAAAAATTATACACATCATTTCTTGTATTTTCTCTTGAATGTTCACAATGCATCGGAATTTTTGAAACAGATATAAGCTACATTATTAAAGAAAACTTTTCTAAACTCTAATAAGACGTATCTTACTGATAACTATAGTATATTCCCACCCGAATGAAAACGATCTGTGCAATTGTTGACGGTGTGTTTCTTCTTCAAAAATTTACCGAAAATTCAAAATCTATATACTATAAGCCAATTGAAAAAAAAATCCTGTCATTTTGAAACATTCTGTCTTGAGAATGAAAATGTTGTGAAGTAAGTAAAACAGGTGGGATATTTTACAATCAAACTGCTGTAAAGTAAAACGCCAGCCGACAACAACGACAGTTTCATTTTTGGTAACCTTATCCCAACCTCCCAAGGTTATGGACTCGTGGTTGCGTGTCATGAGTTCGTGCCTTGTACCGCTGAAGAACCGCCATGTAAGGGGGTACGATGCACGTCAAATCTGTCGAGGCTCAAACGTCCTCCCGTTGGTGCAGTGTGGAAGTTAGGTGGGAGGAAGAGGTACCAGCTCAGATGTCATCCTCATTACTTGACCATGGTTAAAAAATTCGAGGTCCATCGCCAATAGTCCTCATGCAGCTTGTGACGGGCTCACGAGTTTTTTTCATTAACAAATCTTTTGGGTTCCTTGGGGCCAAAATAAATGGTAACTCTTTTCCAACCAACCCGAGAAGTAAAACGTGAACGAAAGATGCAAATTAGGAAGCTTTTAAATAACAGAAGTTTAGAGTAAGTGAGGTGGCAAGTGGGGAGTGTTATGATAGTCCGTGTTACAAGTGTGAAGAGTATTTTGAGAAGCTATTTGACAGTCAAGAGAGGTTATCCGTGCCCAAAAGAGCCGTAGTAAAACCGGGGGATATAATTCCACGCCAGTAAAAACCCCAACTTTAGTTAGGATCAGATAGATTGCTGCTTGTTGATATTAAGGTAGGGGTTTCCATTTAAAAAACCGATCCGTGTTTATATTGAATTTGAGCTTAGGTGAGTTATTTTAGATAGTGGTCCGAGTTGTTTTTTCGGTATTATATATTGTGTGTCTCGTCACAGTAGATCCTCTCACATAATATTATTATATAAATCTGTTATTGGTTTGCAAGTTTTTAAAAAAGAATATTAAGATTATGGCAACGTTGGTTTTTTTCCTTTAATCCCACACCCTAGCTCACGCTTTAGGGGGTGGGCCAAACCCCAGCCAATACATTACAAGCTTTATAGTGCGATTTTAATGTAACTCTCACATACTGGTCACTCTACCTGAAGCTAATACGTTTTTTTTCTATATATTTGTTTTATGTTGTATACTTCTGAATTTATCTCAATTTTTGCGCCAATTTTTGTTTTTTTGTTTGGAAAATGAATGACAAGAGAAATTCGTACACGGTTAATTTCAAACTACAAGTCATGCATCCCGAGGAGTAAATGTAAATTTTAGAGATTATTCGGAAACTCGGACTCTGATGCTGAATTTGAAAGATAAAGATTTATGTGGCCTTTTCTTTCTGTTTTTGATTAAAAATTTCATCCCAAACACCAAGAGTTAAATGATTAAAATGACTGGCACATGAATAAAGGAAAATATTAAGAAAGGACTTTTCCTTAAACTACATTTTTATCGAGGTTAGAGAATCCTTGCATAAGACGACCTCCTTTCTCTAGCTTTAAGGTATCCGACTACGTTCGGAACAGTAATTTTGCAAAAGCGTACAAATTAGTTTTTTTTAAATATTTAATGTCACTTAGATTATAAATCTCTTATAAAACTGTTTTAAAAATACCATTACAATAAAAAAAATTAAATGCAATTTTTGGAAAAAAATGAGCTTAGAATCACCTATTTTCAAAACATCCATAAAAAAAGCTTCTAAAATTTACAATATTTTGCTTATATGGGGTTTTCCAATAAACAATTTTGAATTTAGTTTGTGAACGCACCTTTTCACTTAACATCGAACTGTCACTGTCAGTTTATTCAGTAGGCATAACCTTTTTTTCATGGTGAAGTACAGAACGAACAACGTCTGCAAATCTTAAAAAAATTTTCTACAAAAAATGGGGGTCGGTGGCCGCTACTTTAAGAGCGTTAACCCGATTTTTGGTCGAATTTTCCCCCCAGTAGACGGCAGTAAAAAAATTTAGTGAAAAAAATTTGAGCTACATATTGTAGTGTGAGTTGCCGTGCCAGGGAAATACGGGTTTGGGCGAAGTGTCGAAAATATCGCTGCCGTTGAAAAAGTCCATGAAATGATCCAAATCAGTCAATTCCACGGCGTTTCAAGAGTTGGGCACGCCCCACTTTATGGCGAATTTTTTAGTAAGGATCTTACTTTTCACCCGTACAAGATCAGACCCACTCAAGAATTGAAGCTGATGGACCATTCGAAGCGACATACGTTCTCCGATTGGGCCTGAAAAGATGCGCCAAGATGATCAATTTCATCTCAAAATCATCTTCAGTGACAAAGCTCATTTCTGGGTCAATGGGTTTGTCAATAAACAAAAAAATGCGGTATTGGGGGGGTGAAAATCCACGTGCTTATATAATGAAAAACCCCTTCATCCACAAAAAAAACGTTTGGTGCGGTTAGCCGGGGGCATCATAGGGGCCCTATTTTTTGTCGACGATAGTGGTCGCCCCGTTACGTAATGGGATCGTTATCGTGCCATCATTATCGATTATTTTTGGCCCGAATTGGAATATATGGACTTGGGCAGCATGTGGTTTCAAAAGGACGGCGCCCAAGCCGCACAGCACACGTTACAATTGATTTATTGAAGAACAAATTTGATGAACGTGTTATCTCAAAAAAGGACCATTCGATTGGCCGCCCGTTCATGTGATTTAACACCTCAGAATTTTTTTTTTGGGGGTACGTCAAGTCATTGGTCTATGCTAATAAGCCGACGACGTTGGGAAAAGCTCGCCAACATTGAACGCGAAAAGAGCCGGGCCGAAATGTGGGCCGAGTCAGGAAAATTGGGGCCAACGAACGACCTCTGCAGACGTACCCGCGGTGGCCATAGAGGGTCGAGTTTCATTCATAAATGTTTTGAATGTACTTTAACCCGATAATAAAGTTTTTATATATCTCAAATAGTTTTATTTTATTTTTTATAAAAAATTTAAGTCCTTATTGGAAAACCCGTTATAAGCAAGACTTCTCCAGAAAACCAGAGCAAGGATTTTTGAAAATTCGCATTATTTTCAGAGTTACTACCCATTCAAATAATTATCGGTGTTTTTGATAAAATTTCTCCACACTGATGCATTAAAAAAAATGGATAATCCAAATTTATTTATTTTTAAAAATTTAGTTTTGGCTTGCTGATATCTGAGCTATATACAGGAAAATATTATTATTAAAGACTTTTCCATAAAAGGAGTATGTTTTGAAAATAGATAATTCTATGTTCATTTTTTGCTAAAATAATTTCATATTTAAGTATAATTTTTTATTCTAATAATAATCTAAAAATAATTTCTAATTTAAGTGACACTAAATATTAAAAAAAAATATTCCTTTGCATGCTTTTGAAAAAATTACGGTTCCGAATGTAGTCATCCTTTAAGGTATCCATCATTAAGCTTGGAACCGTGTTTTTTAAAAGGGCAAAAATGAATATTTACGATTTTTAAAGTGTCACTTAGAATAAATAATGTATAAATTGTTTTAAGGATATTTTGATAAAATTATTTAAATACAATATTTGCTTACTTAGCCTTTTTTCAAAAATACTTTGAAAAATGCTTCTATTATAATAATATTTTGCCTGTATATAGCTCAGACCTCTCTACAGAGGTTCAACTAGAATTTTTGAAATGTATAACTTAAAAGTGGGTTTATCCATATTTTACTACAACAGAGGGGAGCAATTTTAAGAAAAAAAACGCCAATAATTATTTCAATCGGTAGTAACTCTGAAAATAATGTGAATTTTTCAAAAATCATAGTTGAGCCTCTGTACAGACGTCTGAGCTATATACAGGCAAAATATTATTATAAGAGAAGCATTTTTCACAATAGGAGAACATTTTGAAAAAAGGTTGTTCTAAGTTAATTTTTTGCCAAAATATTGTATTTAAATAATTTATTTTTGTCAAAATGTTTTTAAAACAATTTTATGCATGTATTCTAATATGAGTGACACTATATATCATGAAAATTATCCATTTATGGGATTTTTTAAAATCACGGTTCCGAAAGTATAGTCGGATACCTTAAAAGGTTCCAAAAATCTTCAATTTATACACGAAAATATATAGTATCTAAAACGTATCTTATGAAGCTTCTACTTTTACTTACATTACATAATTTTGAGACTATAAATCTAATTCTTAAAGGAGCAATCCCCTGAGATTTTGAAGGAAATTACCCTATTAGTTACTTGAAAATTGCTACAAATTTAACAACCCTGGGAAAGTAATTATAGCTCTCTGCATTACAATTCGATCTTCTCCACACAGATCATTCTCTTTTAATCTATGCAAATATTTACACCCACCCTAATCATAAGTTTTATATGTCAAATGATCTTATTCTTACTTCTGTGAAATCAGTATTGGCTGGATCTCCAATGATACTTCCGTCTTCTTGCTTGTATCCTGCATACATTATTAACTGACTGTTCCACACCCTAAAATCATGAAGTCCATCCGTTCTTTGGGGAAAAATCGTGATGGCTGACCTATGTAAAAAGTAGGATCAACACATTTATCATGATATTCATAAACGCATAATATGTATTATTTTGTTTCAATGCTTTTTAACTTATATCGATTCATTCCCTTATATATACCATCTGAGTTTTAATATAGATTTTTAAAAATTCTTACTTCATGCTTCTTTCAATAGCTTTCAATGAAAACTTATTTCTTTTTATTATTTCTACTTGTTGTGAAATGATATTTTAACTCTTTGTTCTCTATTATTTAGCGTAAATAATTAACTTTTTAACAGAATTTTTCATTACTTTGTAATTATCTTATACTCTCTCTTTATGCCAAGTTGATTAATTATCAGAAAAGCGCTTTTTAGTTACTATTTTTATTCTTTTTGTAGGCCGTGGGTAGCCTAGTGGTTAGAGCACCGGACTCCGGACCGGAAAGCCTGGGTTCGATGCCCGTACCGCCAAATATCCTCCGAGTACACGCGGAGCACGTGCTCGTTAAATCAGTGGGTCCGGGAAAATCTTGTGGCTGAATCACGAGTGCAGGAAACTGGGGAAATTTTTCCCCCAATTCAGTTTCATGCCTAAATTGTGGAGGTGGAAAAGGGTGGTGTCGCCATCTATCGTTCCTTCGGGAATTTCTCCGAGCTAAATCGTACCGTCGCCTGTATGGTGCTCAAGGCTAAAAGCCAAACGACAGGAGTACTTCTAGCCCATTCCCACCATGAATTTCGTAGGCCTCGATCTGACTATGTCAGACAGGTGGCATGAGCAACAACAACATTCTTTTTGTGTGTGTATTATACCATCGACCGATATCGTCAAATTAAAAAACGCATCCAATTGCTCTGTCGTTATTATTTTCGAACAAGTGGGGGAACTGCTTCCATTATTGGATGCATATCGCGTGGCATTTGGCGAAGTATATTGAGAGAGAGTTGACGCGGTATGTGATACAGATGGGTGAAAAAATAATACGAACACCGCGAAAATGGCATGGCCCATTTCAAAGACGCACAGCGCGCATGTCATTTTGCGTTGCAGTCCGCCGCCTAGCGGATTCGAAAGGTAATACATCAGTCGCTCAACAGCTGCAATAGGTGTTGCACGCGTCTATTGAAATTTTCTGAAAACGCAAAATGACGGACCTGTCAGAGTTCGAAAAAGGTATGATTGTTGAATGAGGTGCGCTGGTTGCTCGGTGACGGAAACAGCTAATTATTTAGGGCGTGCAAGAAGTATTGTATCTGCCGTTATGACAGCATACAAGAAGTGCGGGAATGTGGCGTCTGGCAAGCAACAAAAAGTGGACGGAAAAGAAAGCTTACCGAGAGGGATAAAAAAGTCTTAACCCGCATAGTGGCCCGAAAGCGCAAACAATCGCTATCCCAAATAACGTCTGAGGCGAATAGTCATCTTCGTAACCCTATTTCAGCAAGAACCGTCCAAAGGAACTGCATGCCGAACTTGTATGGAAGAGTTGCAATTCGTAAACCTTTTTGGGAAAAAAGCACGTCATGCTTTACAGCGACGCCAGTGGTGTAGAACACACAGACAGTGGACCCCACAACAGTGGCAACAAGTCATCTGGTCGGATGAATCAACGTTCTCCCTATTCCAGACCACCGGACGAGTTTATGTGTGGAGAACACCCAAAGAAGCATTTGCTCCTGAATGCATCATGCCGACTGTGAAGCATGGAGGTGGGTCCTTTGGTATGGGGGCGATATCTTGGCGGGTCTTGGGCCACTGTTACTCTGCATGGCAAGGTTCAAGCTGCCCACTATGTCGATATCCTGGGGATCAGGTGCATCCATTTGTCCAGACTTTATTTCCGGAGAATGCCCATTTTATCAAGACGACAAAGCTCCTATCCACAGAGCTAAAATCGTGCAAGAATGGTTTGCAGAGCATGAGGGACGTAGGTCATCTTTCTTGGCCCCTCAGTCACCTGATTTAAATATTATTGAATATTTGTGGGGATATTTGGAGTAAAAACTCCGTGCTCGTTTCCCCACCATCTACGATTTCGGCATTAGAGACCGCTTCCACGAAGAATGGTTTATATTCCATTAAAAGTTGTTCATGACCTCTATGCGTCCATCCCACGTCGCATACAGTCTGTAATTCAGTCAAAGGGGGGTCCAACTCCTTATTAATAAAGCATTTCTCCTCTTTCATAGGTGTTCGTATTATTTTGTCACCCATGTGTACATTAGATCACAATGGTCTTCAAACTTTTTTGAGTCATGGAACCCTTAGAGCTGAAGGAAGATTCGATCTGAGCACACTTCTGTTCTGTAAGTGAGTACTTTAGCAATCACGCCAAAACTATCGTCTTCGCGTGATGATTAAATCTGGTTTATATAGATATCACACACTGCCACAGAACTGTAAGGTCTTTGTGAAGACAATTAAAAAAAGAATTGTTAAAGTATTATTAAAAAAATTTAATATTTTTAATATAATTTATTATATTAATTGGCATTGCTTCAAAATCAAGCTAAAAGTGTCGGCATTAAATCAGTTCCATGTGCTATTTTCCTAGTGTTATTTTCAACTGAAATCAAAATTTTGCATTAACAAGATTTTTTTGACGAAAAAGGACCTTCCTTTATCTGGCATATACCGTATTTACTAGAATCTAAGCCGCACTTTTTTCCAATGTAAATACTATTGAAAATTGAGTGCGGCTTAGAATCAAAGGGGAAAATTTCGTTTGGTGGGGCAATTAAAGCAAGTACAAGCTCACATATGTACGTATTTAAAAATTTATAATATTAATAAAATTGCTCATTATTCACTTCTTCTTAGTTCTCATTTTAAATTTATTTTAATTTCGTAAAAGTGGATATCGATAAACCATTTTACACTATTTTTTATTTTTCACAAAAGTTTTTTGAGAATTTGGGGTGTGGCTTAAATTTGAATAAATATGGTGTTTTTAATAAATATATTTTCATGCAAACCAATCTTGAGAACTTTTGAATGTAAACAATTTTTAATTCGAGATACGTTATTCGCATAAGTTTCAAAGCCTTTTTGAGCTTTTACTTCAAAATTTTAATGAAAAGAGAATCAATGACTATGAGGAAACAAATTTTAAACATATACGTTGTTAGCTACTTTTACCACATTTCCAGAATTTTTGGGGACAAAGAATACGAGTATGACACCTTTCATGCCTTTTACGGTATTGTTGAATTACCCGGGGCAGACACTTTTAATGACTAGTCTTTGTTGCAGGCCTTTCCAAATTTTTATCTTTTTAAAAATGACAACTCCTCCATTATCTTAGTAGAGAGTTTGTTCAGAAAATCAGTTAGAGAACGTCAGAAAATGGTTGTATTTACCGATATTTTGTCGGAGGCCTGCACCAATATAGGTCGATTTATACTTTACGCTCAGCAAAGTGAACACACATTTTTCTTCACTTGTCGTTTTTAACGGATTTTCCAACGATCTTTTTCAAAAATATGCTACATACAACTCAGGTTTAGTTAAAAAAGAAATTGTCAAGTGGTATATTGCTCATTTTGATTGTGGTCTGTGAAGAAAAAGAAAATATTTTATCCTCATATTGAAGCATTCACCCCTCTTTCTATTGGGTTTTTTTATTTTGATTTAAGAGTTTTAAATTTTTTTAAATTTAAAACCCAACATTGTGCATTCAGAATATTGGGTTGAATTCAGGTTTAACGTCCTGATTTAACAACAAAAAATATAGCCAAATTTTGGCAAAATTTTTGTGCCAAGTTAGCAAACCTACGAGCCGCAAAGGAAAATGTAGCCATACACAATCAAGTTTTTCAACGGATTTTAGGAAATCAATCAGTATATTCTTGTGCTTTGGTGAAGTGTTTTTGGAACCAAATAAATTAGGGGACTTTAACCATGATTTTTAAAAAATATTTTTTTAAAATAAAAAAATAATGTTGAATTTTTTAAATTTACACCAGTGTTTTTTCAAACTTTCAATAGTTTTCCGACCCAAATTCAATCATAGTTTTCATCGCGTCCCCCATACTGAAAGCAATATATTGAATTTACTATACTTTGACTTAAAGTTTCAATACGACTTTCTGCCAACGCCGTATATAAACGTCTTCTTAACTCATCCAAAAACGTTAATTGCCGAAATATATATACATTTTTCCGAAGTATGATCTTTATTGTGCACTGCTATCCATAAAATTATTCCGGGGGGATTTGGGAAAGCAATAAAAAGGGCCTAGACAATGTTTGCAAAGGGGTTTACTTATTTCAGAGGATTTGTTCATTCCCTTTTTTTCCCCCTCCCCCAATAAAATCACGTAAGAGCACCTACGTGGAAAAAAGGTGACATTGGGGGAGCAAACCCCGTAACTTTTTTAAATTTGGGAGTTGAGGGTTTAAATATAAGACGTTCAAAAAATTTTCAAGATACGTGTTAATTTTTTTATTTAATTTTTTATACGACAAGCCCATGCGGTCACTGATAATTAATAAACTTTGTTTAACCTTTGCAATGTTAAATTAATTATAAAAAAACGATGTACAGTACATTTATTATATATTATATCAGAGTAAATATGTATTTTATTTTTATTATGCCAGAATATATTTTTTTTTTTGTTTATTTTCAGTAAGTAAATAATTTGTTAAACAATCTTTGTTTTCTTTTTTTCAATATGCTGCCCCCCTCTAGTAAAAAAACCCATCGGGGGGCGCGGCCCACATTTTGGGAGAAAAATTTCTCACTTTTTTAGATTTCTGAAATATTTAGAGAAGGTTGGGACGTACGCGATTTCACACGACGTCCGGGTTCTACCCCGGGGCTAAGGTCGTTTTACCCTTTTCCCCCCACTGCTATGGGTAGATAAAGGAACAAAGTTGTTGGGGGATTTAAAGACGGGGGGCCCTGGCCCCGGGGATCCGACTTTCAGATGATCCACCTGATCGGGGGTATTCCATCCCCCGCGCCCAATGGCCGTTCGGGGGCACAAAGGGCCTTTTTGGCCCTCATGGGCTGTTGCGCTACTGAGCTTGAGTTTGAAATATTGGGAACATAATTGATATTGAAAATCACGAATTTAAGCTTGGATGTTTTAATTTTTTCCCATTTCATTTTTATTTCATACCTTTCTTAATTTTATTACTGTTTTTATCATGCTATTATAATTGAGATTTATAAAATTGGCTGTTATATTTAAACACGAACCATATTTTATGCGGATATATATAATTTCGTATGTCTATTAAAAGGTATCCGACTACCTTAAAATCACAATTTTTTTTTAAAAACTGACAATTTTTTTTCTACTATTTTATTTTATAGGTAATTTTATTAGCTTTGTAAAAATACCAAGTTTTTTATTTTCCATTCACTAGAATAAAAACTACAAATGTTTTAGTAAAAGCTGATGCCATAACTTTACATAAGATGTCAAACTTTAAAATGCGTTTAACTCGAAACGTGTTTTTTGCGAAAACTTCAAACGAAAACGACGATTGCTCAAAAAGTTTTTAAAATAATTTGCTGAAATTTTTTGTGTATGCTCTGCATAACAGTAGAAGTGTTTTAATCTTCAGATTTATCAATCACTGTTTTATTACAAAAATTACAGTTCTTTATGTGAATATAATCACTGTTTTTTAAGCAATTTCATATAATAACCAAGATAAAGTGCTCTAGTTTTTGTAAACATTAAAATAACTCTTATCCTAAAGGTCATTTAAAAAAGGAATAGCAAAGAAACATATCAAAATTGAAAAACAGAATTTGTTCAATTACTATTTGTACAGAGCGGACCCCGTTTATGTAGTTTTTTGTCAATTTTTTCCCATTTTAGTAGTAATAAGTTATTTTTTTCTTCTTAATTTTAACCTTTTTTTTCTTAAAATGTACTACATAAATCTAAAAACCACAAAAAAATCTCCATATCTCCATTTTTTTTTAAAGTTGTAGCAAGTAGTTTGATACCTTAAAAGATAAGAAGATTATCTTCTTCTAACACGAAAAGCTTTCGTATAAAGAAAATTTTACCACTATTATTTGGGAACGTACAGATAATGCAATATTTGAACTAAAGATGTAAATAATCAATAATACAAAATGGATTGCTCTTTTATATTGTTATTTTGTTATATTTTGTTGCATTTAATAAATAATGTCATCCGCGTGCAGTTATTTCTAGGACATAAACTGATTAAACATTAAACACGAAATGATGATATTTTCGATGTACTATAAATCTTTAAGATAGCCTTATAAATTCCAAATAATGAATGAAAGATTTATTCATCTAATGATACCTATAAAAGAGATGGGTATTTTAATCATATAAATCGCTTTTTAGATGAACAGAAATTATACTTTGAAGATACATTTCTGTAAGGTTTAAGAAGAGCTAAATCAAGATTTACAGTGAATGAAGTGAAAGATGAGAGGCGTGAAGAATTTTTGTGAAATGGTTCATTAAAATATGATATTTATAGTTCCATTTACAGAATCATGGTCTGTGACAGCTTTTGAGATGGAAAAGTCAAAAATTCATCTTAAAAAGAATTCCCAATTTAAGAGTTAACTTGAATGAATGCCAAGATTTATCAGAATTGTTTTCCTTTTTATTGATCACAAAATTTTTCACTGAGTGATTCGGATGTCACAGAGTGATATTTGGTGCGAAAAATAGCTGTATTTAATCTCTGATAACTGATTTTTAAGGCAGTGCACCGCAACCTCTTTATCGCTGCGGACCGGTCAACGTTTGATAATTTTACCGCGGCACGCTAAGGGTGGGACACGTTGATTGTTTAGATTTTAGATTCTTTGATTTAACAATTTTAATTTAGTTACATTTAAATATGCCTTCATGATGAAATATAGTTACACCAAAAATGAATAAAAGTTATTTAACGTGGAATATAAAGTGATTTCCGTGGAAAGTTGCGTAAATCCGAGAGAAATGCACCAATTTAAATAAAATGGCAATAGATTAATGTTCTTTAGGTGGCCCGGCACCATTTGATCCACGGACCGGGGGGTTGCGGATCACTGCCTTTAGGTACCGTAAAATTCGGCTTATAATGCTCAACCAAAACTTTCAAGCCACAGTTTTCACAATTGTTAGGTATATTCACGTATAACGAACACTCCCTTTTTTACGAAGAAATCTGAGAAGTACGTTCACAATGATCTTATGTTTTGAAGTCATTTATTCCAGGTATTATTTCAAGCTTTAGAAAAAATAGCATATACTTTTAGAACAAGAATCCTTTAAGTTCATAAGGTACGTCATAAACAGTATTTCGATATATGTAGAAATCTAATTTTTCTTCCATGTTTGTGAAATTTTTTTATTTTTATTTTTAAAGATCTCAAACTTATACCCGGAGTATAACGCACATCCATAAATTTCGAGCTTATTTTTGGTGTTAAAAGTGTGCGTTATACGCCGGATTTTACGGTAATACAATATAGCAGAGGATTAAGGATTGAAAAAGTGCATAAATCGATAATTTTTTTTTTTTGATATTTAGTGTTACTTGAATAAGGCTATAAAAACAAAAGTCTTTTGTTGTTGTTTCCAATCCCCTTGGAGCAGGAAAGCCTACACCAAGTCCATTTGGCCTTTTCGCATAAGAATGTCTTGATCTCCAAATAACTGTCCCAAGGAAATGCCCCATCAGTCTAGAAGACGAGGAGAAGCAGGGAGAAATCAGGAACAGGTAAAGAAAGACTTTATCCCCTACACAAAAGTCATACCAAGCAGGTGCTCGCTTCTAAAGCGCCTTAAGGCCGTCTGAAGAGTATTGGATCTCCTGCACTGTAGAGATAGGTCAGGAATCTTAGCTTCGTACCAGTTTTGAGCAGGAGGGTTTCGCCAAGTCAGATTCATTTTTAACTCTGTGGAGGGAATGAATTTCAGAATGACTCGACAGAGCAACTGGGGTCAGGGAGATCACTACCCCTATACCAGCCAGCTTATCAGTGGTCTCGTTCCCAGGCACACCCACATGCGACAGTATCCACAGGAGACACACTGGTTTCTTCTGACCAAACCTAGCCAATTTGGAAATAATATCCAGATCTACTCTGTCCATAATCTTTGGCCAATTCTTTAAAAATTGCATAGCAATTCTTAAATCTGGATTCTGTCTGTTAGGATCCAGATGCTGTCCTGATTAGAGTTGAGAACATGACCGAGATCACCATTGATAGCAATGAGTTCCGATCTAAATACAGAACAGTGCTGCTGTATTCAGAATTCCTGCTGCTGATTTTAACATCACTCCCCCATCACTCCCTAAATATACCACTCCCTGCTCTACCGGTATCTGAACGGCTACCGTCTGTATAAATAATCAAGGCCTGATCGATTATATAATTTATGACCTCAAGTGCTGAGTTCTTCTCCAGCTGTCTGAGTAATTCTGGATGGGTGCATGAAGGAAGTCAACATGATTATAAGAATCAATGGAGGTGATGCAACTAAAAGGTGTAAATGTGTCAACATTAAAATCAATAAAACCACGTTTCTCCACATGTAATTAAGTGGGCTGTCTTGCTTTAAACGTTGGTTACTTGTGCAGTGTGTGGAAAAAGTTCTTTTAAAAACATTATTTCAATAAAAAAATTATTTGATCGAACTTTTTTGTAAAAAAAAAACGAAGAAAAAATGACGTTTATTGAAAACATTTTCTTTTTATGATAAATGCTTTCATAAAAATGATATTTTGCCTATACATAGCCAAGACTTATATATGGTGTGTGAACTAAAATTTTTGAAACATATGATTTAAAAAAGAGGATTTATTCACAGATTTTACTATATCAGAGTAGAGGAATTTTAACAAATAGCACCGGTTATTATTTCAATTGTTTGTAACTCTGAAAACAATGTGACGTTTTCAAAACTTTTAGTTCAACTCCGGTATAGAAATCTTAGCTATGTATAGGGAAATAAAATATTATTATAGAAGTATTTTTCATAAAAGGATGTTTTTTGAAAGTATACCATTCTTTATTCATTTGTTGCCATAAAGTTGCATTTATATAAATAATTTCTTTTTGTAATATACTATCTTTAATACCTTTTTATATGTATATTTTTCTGCGGACATGAGATTGCAGATGGTTTGGCCCGTGAGAGCAGCCTTAACGATTCTATGCATGATGGATGCCTTACTTTTTCAGAAATTGCTACACGAGTCAAACAAGATGTCAGTTCTTGGAACAAAGCTTGGAAGTAGGCCTCGTACATGAGTGGCACGAAGAAAACCTTCCTGGTGCTGCTTTGTTTGAGACAGGCAGTAGGCGAGTTGAAACTACTCTTGCTAGGTTTCACAGCGAGAATACGCGAGATCAACGGCATGTGGCGAATCTTAAAGTTTACCCTTCATGTCCGAATTGCAATGTGACTCAAGCAGCTCCTGCCCATATCTTGGTTTGTATTGGTTGCCATGAAAGTCAGCTGCTCTCAAGTCATTCTACAGTTCTTCAATGTTTAAAAACGCACGAGTTCATCGATTTAAACTAGATGTTTCTGTCGAAAGAAACAACAACATGTATATTCTCATTCAACTGACACTAAATATCACAAAATATAATTCATTTATACATTTTTTCAAAACCATTGATTAAATTTTGTTTTTAATGTCTTTTCGAGAGTTTAAACTATTCTGTAATCGAATAAAAATTCTACAGTAGATTTAAATGGGATTCAAGAGAGAGATCGATTAATATCGTACGAAAACGAAATAATCGATTAAATGAAGATGAAATACTTTTTTAAATGAATAAACTATATTTCTTCCATAATACTTCCGTACCAAAGTTTATCAAAAACTGTTCAAGATTTTGTAAGCTCCTAGAAACAGAAGTGCTTAATAAAATAATTTACATACGTGGTTCTGACCTAGAATTTTGTGATTTTTTTTACAAATGAACAAATCGATTATACTTTTAGAGGAGTACATTACTTTTTTTCAAATTATTGAGTACTTAATATTTTTCGTTACATAATATTACTTTACGTTACATAATATTTTTTTTCAAATGTTCTAAAAGTGAGTTCTTTTAAATAGTTTGATGTAAGTCTTAAGGGAATAAGACAACTTAATCCTAAAAGAAAAAAAAAATGAGTGTTATTGATAAATGAGCTGCTGTTTTTTGGAATAAAGAAATTTTGTAATACTTTTTATTTGTTGCGGCAAAAAATATGAGATCATTTCTCCAATTTTTAGAATTTCATATTTTATAAACTTGTCGAATAAAAATAGTTCGTAATAATCAATCTAGTAACAGAAAAAGGCAGAGATTTTCTTTTCGAGAAAGTAACAAATGATAAACCTAAATTTATAATTTTTTTAAATTTGTGTTTTATATTTCAATTATCAATTTTAATATACTGTTTTTATAACAATAAAAGTAATTGTATTTATTTTACTTAGTTAATGCATAAGTTAAATTCTTTATATTATTGAGTAAGGTCATAAAAGTGTATCAATATTTTTAAATCAAAAGATAATCACAATATACTGATTTAGCTTATTTTATGAAGTAAGCGAATAAACACATCCAAAATACTCCAACTGGAGGAGTATTCCACCATGATAACGCTCGCACTCACACCACTGTTGTAACGCAACTTGCTCTACAGAGTGTTGACATGTTACCTTGTCCTGCGAGATCACCAGATCTGTCTCCAATTGAACAAATAGGGATTGTCATTTGCGACAAGTACATCATCATCCACAGCTAGCAATGGCCGTCCCAGTAATGACACAACAAATACAACAAGCATGGAACTCCACACCACAAAGTGACATTCGGCATCTGTATGCATGCACGCTTGCAGGCTTACATTCAAAATTCTGAAGGTTATACCTGCTATTAATGTAACAGCATTAAACATTTGAAATGCATTTTCTTGAGCTTAAATTAATCTGTGAGCTTGAAAATTTAATCCTTTTAACATGTTAACTAAATTGCATTTTGTCCAAATTTCATTACTCTACAATAATTTTTTCTTGGTGTTGGGATTTTCTTCCCATCAGTGTAGGTAATTTTGGGAAATATTAAAATACAAAAACTTTTTATAGCTTTTAAAATGAAATAAAGTAAAAAGAAAAATCTTATCGAGTGAAAGTTCTCCTTGAGTAATCTTCAATAATACTTAAACTGTGTCACGTTAGCCCAAGTCATCATGATCGGCGTTGTATTTGTCTAATCGGGGTTTCGAGTCCAAGAACAACCCTGTAGAAGGGCTGATGGACGTTAAATATATCCGGCACGGCGAAGTTCTAACGTTTGCGTGGTGGGGAAATTTGAAGTGGGTAATGCCAGCTTGGACGCGTCCTTCTTGTCATTTAAAACCTTAACCTGTTTGCCCGTGCACCTTCTGGCCTACCAAAAGTTGACCGCAGCCAGTTTCCCCGTACACTGTACGGGCATTAATATATTTTCGTCTTCCAATTCTTGAGATTAGTGTTGCTAGTTTTTTTAAGAGATGCACTTTGTCCATGGTGCAAAAATGCTTCTCATTTTCAGGATTTTCTTTGTGGTGAAAGCGAGAGATATTTTTTAAATCCAGGAATTTAGATTCTTGACAGTTTTTGATAAGGAACCGGAATCAGCAAGAGAATCTACCGTTTGTTGTGCTTGAGAAGATGTGAAAATAAAAAGATAATAACAAAAGTCGATATATTTCTATCTCGATTACAATGTAAATCTTTGTATTATACCAAGCTCCAAATTGTGTATGCAAATATTTATATGCACACACACAAAACCCTCAATCGTTTGAAATAGAGTTCCAAACATGAAAATTGTTTGCAAGTATGAAGGAAATTCTTTGAAGATTAAAGAAACATTCTTCGTAACATACAAAGCGTAGTGAAAAAAGCAAACAGACGTTTTTGCGTTCCACAATTATAAAATAAAAAATATCGTGAAAACTTTAAAATTGAAAATTACAATAAGGTGCTTCTATTTTCTCATTTTATTAAGTATTGTGCTTAGTTATATGCATTTAAAAAAATGTGTCCTTTTTTAGAAACATTTTTGTCAAAAAATTTGACTGGTTAAGGGGTTAATCGTAGTTCAAAATTAAGAGCTCCGTCATCAATAGTTGTCATGTAACCTCGCTGTGGACGCTCATAAACAAACAATAATACATTAAAACTAAATTGACAGTGACGGATTTAGGCTTAGGCCTGCGAGCCCCAGGCCTAGCCTAAATATTTCCTAAAATATTTCTGTAAGATTAAAAAAATATCTATAGTGTATTTATTGTCTTAACTTATAAAAACAGGCAAATTACACATTTTAGAGGGAAAAAAGGCAGAATAAAATTAACATACACAATGCATATACATATAATTCTGTGTTTTGCATAATATATATATATAATCACATTTAAAGAGAAGAAAAAATCACATTAAATTTAATAATTTTTATATTACTTATATTTATGAATTAGATTCAAAGAACGATGGAGGCCAACTCAAGTTTTTCTTTCTAAGAAGTAAAAGTCCTTTTATAGAAAAATTAAAAGAAAATCGAGAGGAAATGGGAGAAAATTATGTGAATCTCATCAGTTCATTAATAAATGATCGATACTTTCATTAATATACCTTTTTGTTAAATAAATGTTTAATTTAAAATAAAATAAAAGTGAAATTTTGACTTT
>BMAV01017813.1:35336-51280 GCA_019973955.1 Trichonephila inaurata madagascariensis | reverse complement strand
AAATAAATGTTTAATTTAAAATAAAATAAAAGTGAAATTTTGACTTTTTTTAAGAACGCCGGGTTTTTTTCTTCACAAAGATATGATGGATGAAACATGCTGTAACAGCAATGAAGAGTTGGAATGCAGCCAACTTCAGATAGCATTTTATTCTAGCAGAGAACCGTTGTTAGACCTATATTTCACGGAATAAAGTTTTCTTTGTCGTACAATTTGATATACAATCAAGCTTTCGCGCGCTTTGCTGCTTCTGTTTTTGGATTCCTGTAGAGTTTTGGGAACAAAGAATAAGACAATATTGATTTGTTTTGATTCCAAATATTTGAATACATTTTGGAACTTATTATTCGTAGCGATGAAAACTAGAGAAACTAGGACTGTATGTCAAACTTCTGTTTTTTGATTTCATTCATAATATTTATTTACATGAACTGCTGTGAAAAAATGCGTGAGGTTTAAAAATAAACAGCATAAGTGTCTATATTTAGAAATATATTATTAGTAAGAGTTTAAAATTCTGTATCTCTTAAAAAGAAGGATAGTTCTCCAAATTTGTACATTGATGGTTCAAGGTATTACAAAAATTTAGGGGTGTTGGAAAGCTAAAATCTTATTTTTTTTGACAATTTGAGATTTTGACATTTTCAAATTGTACAGATTTTAAATTTTCTAAATATACCTTACTTTAACTTCTAGGGTTATTAGAAACCCTTAAAACCTGTTTTTTAAATAATCGTTGAAACTAGGCCACTCCTATTTGAATGACGAAAAATGTAAACAAAGTACTTCGTTTTTGCTTAAAAGTTGAACGTCTGATATAAACCAAAACATGTATCTTTTATTGTAAGCTGAGCATTTTATTTTTTATTTCCTAGCCGATTAGAAGTCTCACTGTATACATTAAAATCACTTTAACTCAAAATGTAAATTTCGATGTTCGATGTACCTTTTCTGAGAAACTACTCTTTACATGCATGTAAATTTTTTATAATACATTTATAATGATTGGTAACGTATATTGAAATAAGCTTTTTGTAAAAAACTCAAAAATTCAGTTTTTACAAATTTTGTTATGTGAAAAAGGGGTCAAATTTAGCAATGTTTGATAAAATATTTGATAAATTATGAAAAAATTCAAAATTAGCTAAGGGCTCATTTCAGTATAATGAGAAAAGTACACTTTAATTGTATGAAAAATTTCAAGCATTTTGAGAAAAAGTACATCGAAAACAGCCAATAGAACATTGCCGGTATAGAGGTTTAATATGCTCCCCTTAAGTTGTTAAAAATCATTTCTGAAACATTTTAACTTACGAAGAAATTGAATGCCGTACGACAGTGTTTTCCAAACTTTGACATATGTGTACCCCTTCTATAATTTTCGTAACGCTAAATACCCCTCGTCAAAAAAAAAAAAAAAAGAAAAAAAAAAAAAAGATGTATTTTAATAACATTAAAATATATTTATTTCATATTTTTTGTGACATACACAAAATAATAATAAAAGAGAAATAAATTATTCATAATACAATATAAATAAAAGTTATATTATAAATAACATTTATTTCGATTGATGAGAAGGATGAAATCGTTTGTGCTGAGATGCCAAATCGTCATAATTTTGATCCCTGGTTGTTAATTTTAAATCCACCAAACTCCGATGATACGCGTATCGCCACCAAACACTTTCCTTACCCCTGGGGTTACGTGTATCACACTTTGGTAAACACTGACTTAGAAGATAAACACATTGTTTAACAACAGAAAGAAATGAAGCTTGACTTACAGCTCAGTTCCAAGTTTTTGTTACAATAAAATGTATTTATTCCTTTTTTACATGGATAAAATTGAAGTTAAGTATCAACAAAATTACAACTGCATTAAGACAGATATAAAATATAATACGAATTACATCTGATTGCAGTATTAGCTTATTCAGATGTTAAAACATAGTGATAACATCCAGGTTCTTCAATGCTAATTTTATCAATACATGATAATCCTAGTATATATATAATAAATTTCTTTTCTACAATAAACACATAAGTACAATTCCTCTCGGATAAAATATGCTCTATTCATTTCTTTTTGATAAAAAATGCTCTCACGAACATTCCAAGGAATATTTAACTTACGTACTTTTGACACCAGGTGATTTTATTTATCTGACGCATATATAAACTCGGATAACGCGGCAATAATTGTTCTGTCACATAAAACATTACATGACACATTAATCTATGTCAGGAGTGGGCAATTGTTTTGGCTGGAGAGCCACACTGTGGAAGCGGAGTATACCGGAGGGCCGCACCTTTTTAAAATGATTGCATTTATCAGTTAATTTTATTTCTCAGAAAAGGTATAAATTGTGCTATAAAAATCAATAAAAAAACATTAAATAAAATAGTAGTAGTTTTATTCAGTTTATTTAGTGTTAATTTCATATCCATAGCTGCAAGCATATTTAATTTTAAAAATAATTTAATGAGACAAATGTACCCTTTCATATTTTTCTACAATTTTTTTGAAATCAGAAGTGAGATTGCTTGTTGAAATTATCATCACAGCCTGCAAGTTAATGTCAGCCAACATGCATCTATATTTACTCTTGTTGATCTTCATGCAAGAAACACTTTGCTCACAAATGTATGTCGACCCAAATACAATAGAGCGTCGTTTATCCGAATTAATTGGGACCGGACACCGTTCGGATACGCGATTGTTCGGATAACCGAATACCGAATACGATCCATGCAGTATAGGAAACCGGACACTATACGAATATTGAAAATCATCACATGCGGGAAACTTGCTTGAAGAAAAAGCAAAATAGGTGCAAAATGTCGCAATTTTACCTTTATTAAGAAAAATAATCATTTATTTTTCGCTGTATCATTGTACACCGTTTTTTCGAGGCAAGGTCTCTGATTCTCTTGAGCTGCAGTAGTTGAGCAGGACAACACTCTGTTGTTCGTACCACTCCATAGCTGTCTCTAAAGCAGAAAACGCGTCAGCATTTGATGGACCCATGCTACCCATGCTACTGTAGTTGTCCTCGTCTTCATCCGTTTCATCGTTGACAGGGTTGGATTCTTCTTGCAGGGAAGTCACAATCTCGTCATCATTTAGCATTTGAAATCCAAAGTCTTCTGCTTCGCATGCAATCCAGATGTTTATCAATTCCGAGTAGATATTTACCAAATAACATAACTGAAATTCCCCAAATATCCCTTACCTTGGGTTTTCCCGTCATTTTTGGGCTCACGTAGAACAATTGTTGAGCATTGCACTGTTCGGAAAATGTATTCATATACAGTACATGTAGTTGACAAAAAAACCCAAAAAAAACTAGACCGGATATTTGACGCTCCGGATAATAAGCTTTCGGATAAACGACGTTCTTCTGTATAGAAAATATTTTCTGCCTGTTTGGATTTCTTACTATCGTGGCGAGCCGCAAACAAGCTCTTTGAGGACCATATGTGGCTTACGGGCAACTATTTGCCACCCCTGTAATGCTATGTCCCCTATGTAATGTTTAGTGCGTGTTGTATAGTACTCTAAATTATATAATACACCACATAAAATAAACAAGTAGAAGGAATATTTATAGATATCTAATAAATATAAAGTTAAAATTCATAACTATTTGTTTCAGCCGCTATTCATGTCTTCTTTCAAAAGTTATAAATTAAGTTTACAAAAATATATTATAATAATAAAACATGTCTCTTAAATTTCGTTGAAATATATATAAATGCCACATATATAAACATATTTTTTTAATATATATATATATATATCAAGGAATCATTCAAAATTTTTCCCTGACTAGGAATCCAAGAAATTAATCATTGAACTTCTTAAGATCATTCCATTTTTTTTGGATCGAAACCTCCAAATTAATTCTTCCTCATTTGACTTCCTTCTTGGCATGCTTTGGTGCCAAGAAATATCAATACTACTACATGAATTGTCATTAATTTATAATTTTTTCTGTCTTTTTTCATTCTTTTCATTGAATAAAATACTTTACATTACATTGTCTATGGAACAGCTGTGTACGTTTCATGTCATTAAGGAAGAATAAAATTTAAAGTAATAATTTTTTTGGCAGCATTATCAGAAAATTAAAAGAAATTTTCAGAAAAAAAATTTTATAAGCTATGGAAAATCGTTTATTAAAATATTTCGCTCCCTGGCAGTACCGAATATTTCGGTAGGTTTTTTGATAAATTGATCTGAGTTAGAAACTCATTTGGTAATGATTCTTAAGTTTATGCAATCTGAAAAATATGATTAATAATTACAGGTTCATTCAATATCCTCTTAGAAATTATTGAACAGGTTTTGCTGTTTCAGTGGCTCTTAACTGAGGGATTGGAACGATTTCAGCAAGGTTTATTAATAACCCTGATTAGAGACGTGTATAGACTTCTTTTGTGGAAAAAAAGATGGGGAATATATTTAAAGAAAAATACGTAGATGAAAAGCGACGAGGGGTAATCTTTTCAATAAGAATCTGTTGGTCTAAGGGTGAACCACCCTTTTTTTTCTACTGAACATCATTTACACTGACGGATACATATATATAATCATATTTAATCAATAGATTCGGTAAAAATACTTAAAACTTTTACTGGGAAATTGTTCAAGTAATGGATATAAGTCCGAAGATTCATTCGTAAAGCAATGACCACTATGTGTTGGAGGGAAAAGTTAGCTAATTTCTTTTAAAAAGATTAGTTATCATCCTAGATATCAGCGTTTCTCAAACTGCGGAGCGTGCCCCCTGGGGAGGGGCGTGATAATCCTATCAGGGGGGCAGGAGCATATCGAAAAGTCGAAAATAAAAGATTATTTAAAAAAAAAATTATTAATTTACTGAAAGGAAGTAAAACAAAATACAATCTGAGATAATAAAAAATACACATTTATAATGATATAATATACGGTACTTGGTTCAATGGTTGAATGGTTAATGGGGCACATGATCTCAGAAGAGGTCTTAATCCCCTATCATAAAGTTTGGTGATGAGCATTAGAGGATGATTTGCCATGGTTGGGGGGGGGGCCCTTTTTTGAATAATAAATTGAATAATAAAAAGAAAATATTTAAATAAAAGAAATTTGAATAAAATAGAAAAATCAGAATAAATGAAGAAAGAAAATTTAAAAAGTAATAAATGATTGTGACCAATGGAAAAAAAATTTAGGCAACAGTAATAAAAATATTGCTGGAGCATAATGTATTGTTGCGTGAGTGAGAAAGTGTCGACCGGCGCTGCCACCTAATCGGAGGCGAGCGAACAGCCAATAAATCATTAAGTGCGATAAATTATTAAGTGCATATGGTACTTACATATTATCGCAACCTGTACTGGCAACATTATATGAAACGAAGCACATGGTTGCCATTTCAACACGTACGACACATGCGAAATCGGGGTTGCTAACTTAAAGAGTTATCTTGACCGTTGACATGGTTGCTATAGTACGTAAGTACCTCGTATACTTATAAATGTATCACTTCTGCACAATGTATTTGATCATTAATTCATCAATACTAAGTTAAGAACAAGCTTAATAAATACTAATGATGAGATTGTCATATCCAAAATTTAATACTTATCTTGATAATTTGTACGGTTTATAATTTACACACACACAAGTCGTATAGTATCTTTAGTGTCCAAGTGAGTTATCATTGAATTTAAAACGTTATCATTGAATTTAAAACATTGTTATTGTATAGAGGGGGCGTGAGGCAAATTATGATTAAAAACTGGGTCGCAAATATTGAAAGTTTGAGAAGCATTGCCCTCGATTATATGCATTTGCTGGTAGTTTAAACAGGAATTACATCATAAGAATGGGAGTATTTTAATTAAGATTTATATATTAACCATCATATTTTAATTTTAATAAATCCTCAGAAATGTACTTTCCTTTGAAATTAAAGAAAGAAAACAGTATTTGTATGAAATATTCATATGCTGTTTCAATAAAAAAAAAGAATGTATGTACTATATCTAGCTAATTCACTATGAATAAACCTTAAATTAAATTATAAAGCCAGAAAAAAAAATAATAAAATAGTTTCATAAAAGAAGTGTAACAGTATTACACAAGCAAACTCATATATATATATATATTTACTCAATAATAGTTAAAATGATAAATTAATGTATAAAATTTAGAATCATTCAAATTATGTACGATAAATTAATTACAACAATTATTCAATAGATTAATCTTGAAGAATTGAAGATGTTTCCAAATTAATATCCGACTAACATTTTAGAAAACAATGCTGAAATAAAAGGTATCTGAAAATATTATTTATTAGTAATGTATAGGGAAACACACAACTTTTATATTAAAATTTTTAGAGTCATAACCAGAAAATATCCCTGAAAAAAGGATGCATTGAAGGGGATGCATTTGAGGCCCACTAAGTCAGGGGTACTCAACCTTTTTTCTGCTGGGCCGTATACATATGTCAGCTACTTCACGCGGGCCATTTACATATGTTAGGTATTTCACGCGGTCCGCAACATAAGGATGTACGCGGGGGGGGGGCGGAGAAATGCTTTAAGACTTTTAACTCCAGTTTTTGTTTTTTAATTGTTATTTTTTATATTTTTCTTTTTTCGCAATAATACTAAACTAAAAGCATTTAAGAAATGCTCCTTCACAATTTCTGCATCAGTAAAGGGTTTCATATGATAACGAATAATATAACAAACTTCATAGGATGTCTTTTTTACCGCTGTGATATTACCACTGAAAAAACAATTTGTTGTTGTTTCAAAGATTATTTAAGAAAGCCTATTTATCATCTCTTGAAAGAGATCTTCAAGAAAAAGTGTCATTAAATGATTCCCATTTATTGGTATTTTTTAAATACAGCACTTTCGTGACAAATCAAACAATTCCATATTAGTTTTTCACTACGAAATAATAAACCTAAATCGTCTTGAAACGATATATTTTCTTCGAATATTTTTCTCTTTTAAGATATGAAAGATAAGTTAAAAATTAGTTCCACCCATAAAATGGTCGCTACTCTACTGTTGTCTGTTATCATTAACCGTAACCGTTTCAAATAGAAAAAGAATATCAATACGTACCAGTACGACACCTACAGCAAAAAGCAAAATTGATGCATTTGATTTCTTGACAAAGAATTTCTCACCAAATTTTTATTACACTGTTCTTAAATAAGTAAATTTCTCAGAGCAATAGCCATGACCGGGTCACTTAAAAAGGCTCGGTGGGCCGCAGTTTGGTATTTTTTAAATACAGCACTTTCGTGACAAATCAAACAATTACAGAAGCTTGTTTTTCACTACAAAATAGTCAACCTAAATCGTTTTGAAACGATATATTTTCTTCGAATATTTTTCGCTTGCAAGATATGAAAGATAGTTAAAAATTAGCTCCACCTATAAAATTGTCTCTACTCTAATGTTGTCTGTTGTCACTAACCATATCCGTTACATATAGTATAAAAGAATATTAATTCACAGCCGTACGACACCGACAGCTAAAAGCAAAATTGATATATCTGATTTCTTGACAAAGAATTCAAATTTTTAATAGAATGTTCTTAAATAAGTAAATTTCTCAGAGCAGTGGGCCGTGACTGGTCCACCGGATACCTTAAGATATCCGACTACTTGCGACAACTTTTTTTTTGAAAAAATGAAGATATGGGGATTTTTTTTGTGAGTTTTAGGTTTATTTAGTATATTTTAAGCAAAAAATCGTAAAATTGAAAACAGAAAAAAAATTTATTATTATTAAAATAAGAAAAAACTGGTAAAAATGTACAAAAAATTACATAAACCCTGTACAAAAATTTTTCGAACAAATTCTCAATTTTTTAATTTTATTGTGTTACTTTGTTATTCATGTTTGAAATGACCTTCAGGATAATAGATATTTTAATTTTTACAAAAGTTAGAGACCTATGGGTGGTAGAGGCCTATCTTGGTGACTATATGAAATTGCTTAAAAAACAGTGATTATATTCACATAAAGGACTGTAAATTTTGAAATAATACAGTGATTGATAAATCTGAAGAACAAAATACTTCTACTATTATACAAAGCATTTACAAAAGGTTTCATTAAATTATTTTCAAAACTTTTTGAGCAATCGCTGTCCGCGTTTGAGTTTTTCGAGTAAAACGCATTTTAAAGTTTGACATCTTGTGTAAAGTTATGGCATCTTCTTTAGTTAAAACACTTGTAATTTTTGTTCTAGTGAATGGAAAACCAAAAGCTTGATATTTTTATTAAGCTAATAAGATGATCTATAAAATAAAATCATAAAACAAATTTGTCAATTTTTGAAAAAAAATCATGATTTTAGGGTAGTCGGATACCTTAAAAAGGCTCAGTGGACCGCAGGTTGAGTATTGCTGCACTAAGTTGTTTGAATTGATGTTTACTCATATCACCATCAGACAGATCAGTATACGTTTTGCTTGTGTTTGTTAAAAAGAGCGATTTATTTTGCTGTGTGTTTAAATTTATCGGATCTCACATTCAAAATGAATTCTTGTGTTATTTACTTATTGATACGTTTCAGCAAAATTTTACGTGTTGAGAACAAAAAAATATATGTTTTGATGTTATGTGATTTAATTATAAATAATTAACTTTGGCAAGTTGGCTCTTAATCAAATATGCGAATGTCACATGTTTATAAAAAATAATCTCATCTATTATATGCCCTTTACAAAATTTACTTTTTTTGTATTATTATTATGCATAATAATTGATGACTAAAAGAACTGTAACCTGCAATTTATTTCTGTAACATGTAATTTTAGTTTTATGTTTCTTAAAAAAGAAAATAAACAACAACTTACCTAATATTTCCTTTATTTGTAGCGTATTTTATGTGGTTGCAAATAGCATCAAACATTTCTCTTGTTGTTGATACATATCTAGCATCAAAAACCTATGAATATACAAAGCATTAAAAAGGTTGCTAAAAACAAATTTCTATCATAATTGTTCACAACTACAAATGATTAACAATATTTTTCATTTTTTTAATGAAATGAACGCAAAATATTACTTTTTAAACTAGGAGACTATGAGATCTCTACATAATATGAAACTTTTAGTACAAAATCCTTAAAATTTTTGAGAGATATTTTTATATTTGGATTTTCTCACACTATTCATCCAAATTAATAAATATTATTTGAAACAGCTCAGAAAACAACATATGATAAAAAGTTTGGAAAAGATTTTGATTTTATAAAATTATAAACTTTCAATGTTTTTAATTGCAGATAATATTAGTCAAAAATGGCTCTGGCCTTCTACCTTCCTTTTTTATTTCCATAGATTACTTCGAGTGAAAATGTTTATCCGTGGTATTTCTGTGACGGATTGACAGTGATCAAGAGTGAGTTTTTCTTGAAATTTTTTTTTATCCTAGAACAGGAGTGGCTAACCTTTATGGATCAAACTGCCATTTTTTTTCTTGAGAAGTTCTTAATGAGGTATAGACGTGCCGTTAAATAATTTTGACTTGTGATTATTGAGAAAATAATAAAAGTAAATACTAACAATCAAAACTCTTTATTTACTGCGAAAAAATACCTTTTGTACTGTAATGTTGTAAATGTTTTAGTTATACGTGTAATTTAAATTATAAAGTACTAAGTTGAATGTTTGATGGAGTGCTTGCTTCCCGCAGGGAAGCTTTAACTCCTGTCATGGAAAAATGGAGAGTGAACATTGATTCGGCTTAGTTCTTTGCTGCTTTACAGTAATTATAGTTAAAGATGAAATTAGATCAGTGTTTCTCAAACTGTGCGGCGCGCCCCCTTGAGGGGCGTGATAATTCTACAAGGGGGTGCGAGCATATTGAAAAGTTGACACTAAAGATTATTCAAAACATTATTAATTTACTAAAAGTAAGCAAACAAAATACTTTCTGACATAATAAAGTATAAAATACACATTTACACTGATATAATACACTTATAAAAGTATCTGTATTGTACAATGTATTTTATTATTAATTTAACGATACTAAGTTAAGAACAAGTTTGACAACTACCAGTGATCCCACTAACACTTATCTTGATGATTTTTTTGTACGGTTTATAATTAATTACTTAACTGCCGATTATATAAAATTTACGCGGTTCGGTCCCCAATGCCTTGGTTTTCCACGTAGACGCGCGTATTTTGATGGGGGGTTTTGGGGGGGGGGGGGAGAAAAGGAATAAATAAGCAAAATCCTCTGAAATAAGTAAATCCTTTGCAAAGACTGTCAAGGTCCTTTTGTTGTATTCCAAATGCTTAGGAATAATTTTATAAATAGTAGTGCGCAGAAAAGATCGTACTTCGGAAAGACGTATATATACGTCCAGAAGATAAATGCTTTGGCTGAGCGAGACGTTTATATACGTCGGTGGCACATAAGAGGTTAAAGTCGTACTGTAGCTTTAGTGTAAAAGTATTGTATTATTGAATTCAATAGAATGTTATTGTATGGAGGGGGGCGCGATGAAAATGATGATTGAATATTGGGTCACGAGTATTGTAAGTTTGAGAAGCACTGAATTAGATGTTAAAAATTATGAATTTACATGAGGATAATAAAATTAAGCGAAAAATTTAAGAATCACCAGAGTGTGAGAAAATTTATAAAGCAATATTAGTGTGACTTCTAATGTTGCAGATTGGATAACAAATTACATATATTAGGTTTGTAAGATGTTACTTTTAGTAAAATGCGTGCTGAATTGGAGTTATTTGCCAAACGGTTCCTAAGCAATTAATTAGTTTTGTTGTGGTTCACTTTTTTGACAAGAGAATTTGTGATTCGTTTCAAAATGACGTTTTACCAACAATGTTCTGCATAGCGCTGTTCCAGAACATAAAACACACACCACCTTGTCGCCTTTACTTAAAATGCTATATTTCTAGATTCACCAAGTTTTAAATTCTCTGTTTCACCTACTATCTTGCACTTTTTGATCTTTTGCTGAAGCATCCATGTTAAAAATCGTAAATATAACACAAATAAACTTTAAAATACATTTGTGTCAACGAAATTGACTAGGCTATGCATAGACAAACTTTGCATCATAAGCAATTGTAGCCCACCACATAACTAAGGCAAGACAAGAACAAACGAGTGTGCTCGATCACTCAAGTTTGTTCGTAATACTTCATAGTGAATTTTGTTATTTTGATATAAAATGCAAACCATTTTTATCGCTGACGTGGCCAAAATATTGCGTCGCGTGCCATTGATGGCACGTGTGCCACTGGTTCGCTATCCCTATCCGAGAACATGCAACGCCAATAAATATCAACATTACTAACAAAATGTCTTAAATCCAATATTTATATTTTGATATTTTTTAAAGAATTGAATCCTATTTATTCATTCTTTTTGACTAGTGTGGCTTTTTCGCGTCACACAACTGAAAAATCGACTTCTTTTTGTGGATAGGATAACCGTGCTCCTGTGCACACGTACACCCCTAAATATTGCGAGGTCTTGTCTTCTGTCATCGCCCCGGCAACCTTTGAACGTGAGAAAAACTCTACTTCACCCCCCCAGCCGGATGTAATTCGTGGGTAAAGGGGTGACCGCCCCGATCCCCACACCCTAGAGAGGGCAGAGGAAGTTCGTTGGAAAACATCGAAGAGAACGGTTGTGATCTCCTCCCTCACAAATATCATATTCGGAACCCTAATGAAATAACCAATATTGTGAATAACTTCAATGCAAATGTATATACTGTAATTGTGATAGCTGTGACGTATATAAACCAAATTTTTAAATGCATAACACTCACTCTACCATTATTTTTCTCAAACGTCACACAAGAGATCTAGACATTTCGCTTCTGAATGACATTAGCTTTCTCCTATGGTGTTAAATTTATGATTCAGCTTTGTAAGCGAATATATAAAATTTCTTTATCTTTTTTCTTATATACGAGTATATTAGATTAAAATAATGCTATGCCTTACAAATTGAATTTATTTTTTATCTTGCGGGAGAATGATATAAAATGTCTCATATGGATCCCTTATCATCATTCCATTAAAAAAAAACAGTGTCCGTGAGTCACAAGCTCGCGACCGCTGTATCATGAGTTCAAATCCCAATGCCATACAAGACCCACCATGTGGAGGGGCTGATGCACGTTAAATCAGGTGAGGCTGTGACGGGCTCACGCGTTTTTTCATTAACTTATCCTTTGGGTTCTTTGGGGCCAGAATGAATGGTAACTCTTTTCCAATCAACCCAAGAAGTAAAACGTGAAGGAAAGATGCAAATTAGGAAACTTTTAAGTAACAGAAGTTTAGAGTAAGCGGTGTGGCGCATTTGGGGAATATTATATTAGTGCGTGTGGCAAGCGTGAAGAGTATTTCGCAAAGTTAGGTGACAGTCAAGAGAGGTCACTCGATACAGAGAGCCCTTAGTCAAGGTGCATACCATTGCACGCCAGTGAACCGCAACTTCAGCTAGGATTAGATAGATTGCTGCTTCGTTGGACATTAAGGTAGGAGTTACCATTTTAATATTCGGATCTGTGTTTACATTGAAATTGAGCTTAGGCGAGTTAGTTATTGATAGTGGTCCGGGTTACGTTATTTCGGTATTATATATTATGTGTTTAGCCACCGTAGATTCTCTCACATATAATATTATTATCTAATCTGTTATTGGTATAAGTTAAGACCTTAATAAAGTAACATTAAGATCATGGAAGCTTCTAGTTCTTCATTTATTCCTACACCTCTAGCTCACGCTGATAATCTAGGAGAAGGGCACCCGAGGGGGGGGGGAGCCCTTACAAGGCTCTAAAGTCTCGTGTTGGCGTGGTGTGGTAGTCTGTTGATAGGGGTGCTAGCACAGATGATGTTCGCGTCACTTGACCCAGAATGAAAATTACGAGGTCCATCACGTTACTTTTTTGTGCGACATTAGTAAACACTAACATTAAAAAAACTAATCAAAATCTAATTACATGCTTTTACTTAAAATGTTTATTTTACATTTGATTTGGTAAAATGTCAATAAATAATTTTAACTCACTTTAAAAGCTGGTTATAGCAAGGATGTTAAACTCTAATGCTGACTTGAGCCAAATAAACAAGGTTTAACTTAAGGTGGACCGCAAAAAAAAAAAATCAAAATTCATGGAAAAATGTAGGTTTATTCCGAATAATACATTATAATACATATATATAAAAGAACAAGAAAATTGAATATGTACATCCTGACACTTGACATCTCTTCTCTGCTACTATCTTTCCTATGCCGGGAGACATTTAATCAAATTTATTTTATTCAATTCCTACTATTAGTTCCCTCTCTTATATATATATATATATATCATGTTCAAATTTTCAATCATTAATAAAATACTTTTTATTCATCCACTCAAGTTCAAACACATTTTTTAAACTTGTAGTGCATGACACTTGAATTTTTCAAATATTAATTCATTAATTAAATTTAATTAATAAATATTAGTTTTATATGAGAGAAAAAATTAAATTTGTTCCGAATTAAGGCAATAGATGGCGACAGTATACATTGATTATCCAACTACCAGGTATGATAAGCTCAATTTGTTTTCAAGTAGGAATTGATTAAAAAAAATTTTTTCTGTTACTTGTTATATATTATTGTGTGCCAATATATTGACCGGGCGTGGAGTTTGACACCCCTGGGTTATAGCATTTGCACTAGCTTCACATAACTTTGAGATAAATAAAAGTATAAAATGCTTTCTTCTATACATATATTTGAGAATACTTAGAATAAACACGATGTATAACCTTTAAAAGTAAAAATAAAGTACATTTCCTAGAACATTTACAAAGTTCTTTATGGCACAACAAAGCCTTGGAAAATTTCTTTATACACAGCAAAAACATTTACACTCATCCTAACATCCCACAGAATTAACAAATAATCAAATTAATCCAATCAAATATCATCACCATTAACAAGAATTTATCTCATTCTGTGAACTAGTTTGAAGAGTTGGAATGAAGAACATTAGTTTTCAATCTTTTTTTGTTTTTGTTTCAGGAGATTTAACGAGATGATAAAAAAAAGGTTACGGTTAAAACAAAAAGAATTTCCGTTAATGGTAATTTTGAAAATGAGCTTGGCGGAAGGATAACGATTTCTTTTTTTTTCATCGCCATAACTTCTACGAAAAAAAGAAAAAAAAAAGTTTTTTATTTGTTTTCCCAAAACAGGGCAGGAGTCGTTCGTTCGAAGATAAAGCTCAGTGAATTCCATCTGCACAAATAGAATAAAATTAGTTTTCCAATGAATCAATATGAAGAATGTTAAAAACGCATCGACGAGCAAACCGCAAGTTCTGTTTGGGTTCCGAAAGATATTTGAAAGGATTCGCTTATTTAGCAATTATAATACTCGTATTTATCACAACAAAGTTTAATATTAATCAAAAAGTACCTATCTCAATAGTTGTGAACATAAAATTATTGGAAACTTATTTTCTAATTATTTGTATCTTTTGGATTCATTAATTTGAGGATTGTATTATATAAATGTATTAAGAATGCAATTAAAAATCGATATCATTTAAATTACCTCTATTGGTTATAAAATTATAACTAGGCTTATTAAAACGATATTTTGGAACGGTTTTTTCATAAGTCATCAGTAAACTGTAACATCTTTGCATTATTATCACAGGGATGTATTAAAATAGTGGATAGAATTATGGGTGTTTTGAGAAATAGAATACAATGCTCAAAAGAATAATTTTTGCGTTTAAATGATTCCTCTGCCAATAATAATTTACATGCCTTCTAGTAGACATCTTAGGTCATCGAACTGATCTGCATTTTAATTTTTCATCAATAGTGCATGCATGTTTTTATGTCATGCATGTTTTTTCCCTGGAGCAGAACTCTCACTGCGAGAAAATTGAGTTTTACAGGTATTCACTTCCGAGCATGAACTTGAAAAATAAGATATGGCTATCCCAGAAAATATGACCAGTGATACCAGATTAATGACTTTATCATCCCTGTAACAAATACGATATCGCCAAGGAATCATCGAGAAACCTATAGGATCGACTTTTCTAGAAATTTTCAAGGAGTTTCTTTTAAAACAGAGGACAGTTAAGTTCAGAAGAGAGTGTAGACGAGATCTGAATCTGTCTGTGGGTTGATTGTGATCTATTTGAGTTCCTGTTTGCAGAACTGTATTTAGAAACAGTCTCTCCACCCCACGTCCAATTCTCAGTGGGGTACCACAAGGATCTTTATAAGGGCCCAAGCTCTTTAATCTATACATCAACGACATTCCCAAGGCTGCCGAAGTCCACTTAGCGATGTACGCGGACGACACTGCCATTTTTACCCAAAACATTTATAACCGCAATATCATTGAGCTGCTTCAAAATTATGTCATTCTACTCGAAACCTGGCTTAACTACTGGAAAATAAAAGTTAATGCATCTAAAAGCGTATCCCTCCTCTTTACGAGACAGCGGTGTATCGGAAACCTCCCGCATGTCAACATTTTTAATCAGCCTGTCCCCCGGGTTACTGAATATAAGTACCTAGTTTTAATACTTGACACTAAATTAAACTTTGCTAAACACATCCGTTCCGCCCACCAAAAGGTGGCTGGAATGAGAAACACTCTAAATCGCTTGATTTCTCCCAAGAGCAAGCTCGCATTAAGGCACAAGGTTCTATTATACAAAGCCATTCTTCGCCCCATCATGTTGTACGTTTCTCCCATCTGGGCAGGGGCGGCAGTTACTCACCTGAAAAGATTGCACACTTTTCAAAACATTCAGCTGCGTTGAGCAGCAAACGCACCTTGGTTTATCAGGAACGAAGTCTTGCATAAAGATCTTAATGTTCCGCCGCTTCTTGATTTC
>BMAV01017813.1:0-35008 GCA_019973955.1 Trichonephila inaurata madagascariensis | reverse complement strand
TTTTCTTACTTTTTCTTCCAAGTGGTTATTTAAAACTTCCTTTCAATAACCGCACGCAGTTATCTTAGAGGTAACGTGTAACGGACTTAAAAATATTATTCTCTTAATCCTTGTTTTTAAAAAATATATCCCTCTTCTCTCCTCGTTCCGTCGAGATGCGGCAGACGGTTGAAAGACGGGTTTTGCTGTCATGGAGATGTGACGTTATTTTCTCTTCGTTTTCCTATTAAAGCGAAACAGAAACTAAATCAACTGGGAGAGTGGTTTCCACCCACCCCTCCACCAGCGTTTGTTGCGCTGCATTTGATGTGGACTGCTTTCTATTTTTATATTTAACTTCAACAAGTTGTTCTCTGTTCAATTTATTATGATGAGTGGATAATAGAGCTATCTCTAAGGTTCCATGTAAATGTATAACCGTTACCGTTACCGAACTGTAATTAGAGCCGTTTCTGGAACTTTTAAAAGCTTATTTATAACTAGTGCAGTTTACACTATTTTAAATAATCTCTTATAATATTACTTTGTATATATACACCGATTTGTCTTAGTGTGCGTGTGTTCGCGAGTGTCTTTTAATAAATCTGTTATTATTCAAATAACATTGCAGTCGTCAGTTGCTTTCTACTTCAAGGAAATTTGCAACAATATTAATATTTTGAGAAAGGTTAAGAAAAAGGATTTTTTAGTTAGGACCGTATTTAATATCAAAGCAAACCAATCTTATATGACGTTTCATAAAAATTATACAAAACTATACAAAATTGCTTATAATGAAGATCTTTATATTTTTCAGATACTTATTACCTCTCAAAATTTAAGGCATTTAAAGATGTTTGAAATACATGCGATCTATAAGAAATTTTGTAGTTTAATTTTCATTTTACATTAAAATGGGATTAAATAACATTAAGATTATAACTGAAATTGTTTTTAATGCTAAAGGATGGTGCGATGTATATTTTATCTTTGAAAATGAGCTGAATAACATATACTTATTATCATCAGTAGCTTTCGGTTTTTCCCCCTATGTAAGTCTATTTAAAATAATAAAAACAATTTAATAATTTTCTTAGCAAAGTTTTGAATACGAAATCTTTTATGTTCAACACATTGGATAAACCCAAAAACTATTTAATGTGTTAAGTATATTGAACGAATAAAATACATATTAGGAAAAATTATTCTAATGCAATATTCTTATAAATTAGTGCATGTTACCTTCCTGCTATCAAAAAGTTAGCTATCATAGTAAGAGGGGAATAAATATTTATGCTCTATACATATATTTAACAAATAAATAAATAAATAATAAAAAAATTAAGCAATTGTTGTGTAAACACAAAATAATCCATATATTTTTATTTTTTAAAGTCGGCCATGTTTTGATGTATTATTTATTATTTTTGAAATCTAAGTTCTCAGAATACAGTGGGATTTTCAATCAAGTGAAGTAATATCGATTGCTTTGTTATTAAATTGAGCCCAATTTATTAAGGATAAACAAGCATCAAGTGAAGCTTACTAATCTCAATGACCTTAAAAAAATAGTTATTTTTCTTTTTAAAAAATTTGCAATAAATGTTTTTTTTTAATGCTACAAATGGATTCAATTAATTTTACGATTGACTCATTTTACCAGCGTTATAATCAATTAAATTGTCTTCTTTGTTTTAGAAAGTAACAAATATTTCTTTTTAATAAAGACTTGTTACAATATTGTCACGAACTTTGCGTGAATAATTTATATTTCGATATTTAACACACTAATATTACTTTCTGTTGCATTTAGTTTAAGAAAAAAAAATGTAATATTTGCAAGCAACGCCATCCCTTACATTTAAAGCATTTCAGTGAAAAAATGGCGAAATATTGGTGATACAGTCAAGTTGGCATCATTTTGAGTGACGAAATTTGGCGATTTTGACCCACCATTTTTGCTGACTTGGGGATCATATGGATGCTTCTGGAAATCTCTAGAGAAATCTACAACCTCACGATCTATGGTGAAAGCGGATTTTTCGAGAAAGTGCTCAAAGGTAGCCGCGCAGACTATAGATAGCAGTCGCTCGCTGAAACTGAGTCAGTATTACTTCAGCTGTTGAAGAGGACGAGAAATTTCTTGCGGATAATCTTTAACATTACGTGCTTGTGTTTTTAGACACTGATAGTTGTATCTGAGCGCTGTAGAAAGTTTGAAAACCTTCTGGGATTAATTGTGCGAATTTCAGTGCTTTATCCTGTTCGTAAAGGGTTGCTTCTCCACGTTTAATTTTCTTCGATCTTAAAGGATTGCTTTGGTCTTTGAGACTGATACCATAAAATCCACGAACCTCGATTTACGTAACAATATGTCACGGGGCTTTATCGCGCCTTCTCACTTATCCTCTTGGGGAATCTTTGTGGCCAGAATGGCATTATTTCAATCCAACCCTTTTAAGAAGAAACCACGATATGTAGATTAGTTGGATAGAAGCCGGATAGTAAGATAGAAGTTGAATAGAAGTCGAAAAGAAGACGGATTGTAGAATAGAAGTCGGATAGTAATAGAATGGAAGAATAATAGTAGAATAGAATACAAGCAGATACAGAAAGCCGAAGTGCTGATCGCCATGAGATATTGGTAAGAGATTAATTATAGAACGGACTTTGGCTTATTAAGGAATATACAGTAGATAAAGATTCTGAGGTTAATTTATCATAAAGATAGTGAGTAGGATTTCAGGCGCTATTTACTTAGAATTGAAAATTACGTAGTATCACTCCTGATCATATCCCTCTAGATAGACTTTTGTTGCGGTGATCAATATATATTTAGACATAATAAAGTATATTTATTATGGAGAATTTTTGAGTGATCAGTCATTTATTCCTACAATCTAGGTCGCGTAGATGAAGAGATGATACCCCCGCGCCGCGGGGTATCACAAATATGACTATTAAAAATGAGGATTTGCTTAGAAATAAAATCATCATATAGATTACATAAAAAAACAGATAAAAAAAATTAAAACGAAACAATATATTGCCAGACTATATTTCCAAACAATTTTTTTTTAGAATAACAGAATTTTTTAAGGGTAAATTATGTATTCCCTTTCTACTCTCATGTTTAAAATCATATGTTTAAAAATGTAACGAATATGTCTCAGTAATATAAGGTGATTAAATTATATAAATCTCTGTTCAAGTGTGAATCCATTGATTCAAGAAATATAGCATCCTATTTAAACAAGTATCTAAAACTAATTTACCATGGGTATAGTATTTACTATTTAATCAAAAATAGCAACCTAATTATTACGATCGCGAATTCTAGGTCGGTGTTATAGAGTCTGGGGTTCTAGTTCTGAAAACTCTCCACGTAGAGGGGTTGATGTACGTTTATTCTGTCTCGGCTGAAAATCCTCACGGTTGCTAGGTGTTGACATTTGAAGAGGGGTAAACCTATGTTATTTAATAAGAACTTTTTTACTTCTGTTTTCTTTAATGAACTGTTCAATTTAGAACACACGTGGAAAAAAAAGAATTTTATGTTAAATAATGGAATAAATTAATAAATCAATTTTCTGCTTCAAATATTATGACAGTTTTTATTTATTTGCTATTTTATTTATTAAAAATCAACATAAACAAAAAGCAAATATGGATTTACGAAAAAAGGACCCCTTTCTCAAGCAAAATTACAAATTTTTAGAATTGTTTGTGAGTTGTAATTTTTAAGGTGTTACTCAATTTATTTTAGCATTAATTTGCTTAATAATCCTGATATTTTTTTCATTATTATTCTTAAGAAGTAGGGAAACAGTTATATGTAAAGTTACACAAAGTTATGCAAAGATTTAATCACATTAAGATCGAAATTGAAAACCGACTTCAGAAAACCAGAGCATCATATACATTTGAAAAAATCGATTTTTCAATTTTAACATTCGAAAATAGCGCATATTTTTCTGAATCTATAAATATATTTTGTTTATATGTTTGTTGATAAAATAACCTAAAAATATGAAAAAAGTAATTGACAAAAATGTAAACAAACCCTTATAGATGTTTAGTTTTTCCAACTTTTTCTCCAAAGTATAATTTTTTGCTTTCAAATACACTTTTAAAGAAAACTGTTGCACTATATGGTTTCATATTTTTTATATTTCTACACAGGATACTTGTGCATATAGTGAATTTAATTTTTTTAGTCGAAGTAGTACATAGTTTTATAAAGACTAGTTTTATGTATGAAAAAGGGGAAAAAAATAGAAATTTTCGAATTTACAAAGTTTTATAATTCTTTTAAAGAAACTTAATATTTTACTGAAAAAATGGGTTCACTGTATTTTGTGAGTTGTTTTATATATATGTAAAAAATATTTTACATATTTTAGATATACTTTTTTGAAAAATGGTACCTAGACATAAGCATGTATTATAAAATCTTAAATATTATGTCCAATATAAATTAAACAAAAAAAAACTTAATAACAAACAAAAAAAATTTAAACTAACAACTAAAAAATTATTTTTGTGGTCCTATAGAATCATTAAAGTATTTAAAGTATCTTTATTAATATCACAAACAAAATCTAAGTTTCATTGGAAATATTTAAAGATATATGTCCCATAAATAAGGAGTCTTAATTTTGGCATTTTACTCTTTCAAACATATCCTGGTACCCTTAAGGTATCCGACTACGTTCGGAACTGTGATTTTGCAAACGCGCATAAATGGATAATTTTCATGATATTTAGTATCACTTAGATTAGACAACATGTATAAAATTGTTTTAAGGACCTTTTGAGAAAAAAAAAATTATTTAAATACAATACTTTGGAAAAAAATTAACTTAGAATAACCTTTTTTCAAAATGCTCTCCTTTTTTGAAAAATGCTCCTATTATAATAATATTTTGCCCGTATATAGCTCAGACCTCTCTACAGAGGCTCAACTATGATTTTTGAAAAATTAACATTATTTTCAGAGTTACCACCCATTGAAATAATTATCGGCGTTTTTTTCGTAAAATTTCTCCTCTCTGTTGTCGTAAAATATGGATAAATCCACTTCTAAGTTATATATTTCAGAAATTATAGTTGAGCCTCAGTAGAGAGGTCTGAGCTATATACAGGCAAAATATAATTATAATAGAAGCATTTTTCACAAAAGGAGAACATTTTGAAAAAAGGTTTATTCTAAGTTAATTTTTTGTCAAAATATTGTATTTAAATAAATTTTGTTTGTCAAAATGTCCTTAAAACAATTTTATACCTATAGTCTAATCTAAGTGACACTAAATATCATGAAAATTATTCATTTATACGCTTTTGCAAAATCACGGTTCCGAACGTAGTCGGATACCCCTTAATTGGATAATAAATCCATCATAGTGAGATAATTAACAAAAGTATTTGTATGTGTTAGATTTCTCTAAGCTTATTTCTTATATTCATTACGGAAAAACGTTATAAAAGTTAAGGAATATCTATTATATCTAAAGTTCTGCAAAATTTACGCAATATATAAGAGATATAATTCAAAACATTGCACTAACACTGAAAGAAACTTTAAATTATTTTTTATCATATAATTTAATTTATATATTTACTTTACAAAACTTTTTTAATGCTTACCTGCAACTTAGACCACTGTATTCTTCCAATGCATCTTGGTGCATTCCTCCATGCGAGCTTGGCACCATACACTAATTCTGTCTCTTTTAGTTCATAGGTTCCCGTTGAATCAACTTCGCTCACTATTTCCTTCCATCTTCGTACGTGACTAGGAGAATTCATTCTGAAAAAGAACCATCAAAAGAATTTAAAAAAATATTGCTGTTAATTATCAAGTTAATTATTAGTATTGCCTACAAAAATTACAATAAATTTCTACGGTATTTTTTTTAAGTAATACTAATGGAAAGTACGTATTGTATGAAACGTGAATGATTAAAGTGTATAAATGGATAATATTTATGATATTTAGTGTCACTTAAATTAGAAAATGTATATAAAATTGTTTTAAGAATAGTATTACAATAAAAAATTATTTAAGTACAATATTTTGACAAAAAATTAACATAGAATGAAAAATTGTCAAAATATTCTCCTTTTATGAAAAATGCTTCTATTATAATAATATTTTGCCTGCATATAGCTCAGACCTTTGTATAGAGGCTCAACTACAATTTTTAAAATATATAACTTAGAAGTGGGTTTAGCCATGTTTTACGACAACAGAGGGGAGAAATTTTAAGAAAAAAAAAGCCGATAATTATTTCTATGGGTTGTAACTCTGAAAATATTGTGAATTTTTCACAAATTATAGTTGAGCCTCTGTACAGAGGTCTGAGCTATGTACAGGCAAAATATTATTATAATAGAAGCATTTTTCACAAAAGGAGAACATTTGGAAAAAAGGTTTATTCTAAGTTAATTTTTTTGCCGAAATATTGTATTTAAATAAATTTTTTGTCAAAATGTCCTTAAAACCATTTTATACATGTCTTCTAATCTAAGTGACACTAAATATCATGAAAATTATCCATTTATGTGCTTTTTTAAAATCACGGTTCCGAACGTTGTCGGATACCTTAATATAAAAGTTTATAATTCTTTCTGTGAATAAAAAAAAGCACTTTTCTACTTTCTTCATTCATTAACTCTTCCACCCCTTTTTTCCAGCTTCGTTTCATTGTACCAATCTCATATTCCGTACATTAATCGAATCTCAGTTTTAATCAATTATTTTTCAAGAAAACTGATTGTTGACGCAAAGCAAGCTATAGAATAGTATATCGAATTGAAATCTACATGAATAAGTTGGATTTCAATAATTCTTTCTGTTCAAATATTTCGATAAAATGGAACAGATTTTCTGCCTCTAATTTATCAAAATTGTAATATTATGTTTGGAATACCTTTAATTGGCTAGTCTTTGCATTTTCATAAATGAAACAAATGAATAAGAATATGAATTGAGATTTACATAATGTATAATCTTTTTGTGATAAAGAGAGAATCCGAAATATATCGTATTCATAAGAGAGTTCCCCCAAAAATATAATACTTGGTTCACAAAATTACTAAATCTTAAATAATGTTAGATTTACAAAATGATGATATACAGAATAATGCTGGACTAAATTAAAGTTTAAAGCAAATATACGTTTGGCTCTAGACCAGCGATACTCAACCTGCGGCCCACCGCGCCTTTTTAATTGGCCCGGGCCGCACCCCCCCCCCCATTGCTCGGAAAAATTCACTTACTTAAGAGCAATTTATAAAAAAATTGGTGTCAAGAAATCAATTATATCAATTTTGCTCTTTGTCTGTCGATGTCGTAAGAGTGCAAATTGATATTCTTTTTCTATTTGTAACAGTTACAGTTAGTGATAACAGACAACGGTGAAGTAGAGACAGTTTTATGGGTGGAACTAATTTTAAACTATCTTTCATATCTTGCAATAGAAAAATATTCGAAGAAAATACATCGTTTCAAGGCAATTGGGAGGTTGATTATTTTGTAGTGAAAAACAGACATGGATCAGTAATTGTTTGATTTGTTACAAAAGTGCTGTATTTAAAGAATACCAATAAACAGGAACCATTCAATGACACTTTTCCCTCGAAGATCTTTTTCAAGAGGTAATAAATAGGCTTTCTTGAACAATCCTTGCAACAGTAAGAAAGTTTTTTGGCAGTGATGATGTTACAGTGGAAAGAAAAAAAATCTTATGAAGTTTGTTATATTATTGGTAATCCTATGAAACCGTTTATTGATGCAGAAATTGAGAAGAAGTGTTTCTTAAATTATTCTAATTCAGTGTCAGTGACAAAAATAAAAATAAAAAGCAGTTAAGAAATGCAGAACAGAGTTTAAAATATTTTGATCAATTTTCCCATTTTAAACACACCCACTCCCTTTATCCTCCTGATGCGGCCCACGTGAAATTGCTAACCAGCGTTTGCGGCCCAGCAGAAAAAAAGTTGAGTACCCCTGAGTTAGATGATCGAATGACAGTTGGTAATTTGACTGAAGACCTTTGTTTAATTGAAAAAGGGTTATAAATTTTAGAAAATAGATACTCCAGCGTAGAGCGTATTTTTTCAACAAAACAAGGAATAAAACTATTAACATGGCGAGGAAATTTGCGGGTGAAAAAAAAAATCCTTTGAGCCGACAGATTTTATGAAATCTTCTACATCAAAATAACTTTGGTTTGCTATTTTGTATTTTTGTTATTTAAGATTTTACTAAACATTTTTTTCTAAGTTATTATTTCATTTCGTCTCCTGCCCTAATTAAACATAATTCATAAGTATTTCTATGCGAAATTATAAACCGAAATACACGGTTGTCACTTAGTCCCACCTATCACGTAAGTTTGGGGTATTACTGTACTGGATTCAAGCTGCTGCATACAACGGTGAAAGAGGATATCTTACTCTAGCTTATATTGAGTTTAAGTTAGATAAATACGTGGTTCAACAATGCGCGCGCAGAATGTTTGGCATCTTTGCATTCCGCATATGAAATAGCAAAAAAAAAAGCTACGTCGCCACAAAGTGAGAAATGAAAATCCAATGCAAGACAAATCCAAGAGCAGCCACAACATATTATTATAAAAGATATTTTTATAAAAACTTAAATTTTCCAAATTTTATACATAGATTTCAAACTTTATTTAAGGTATCCGACTACGTTCGGAATCGTGATTTTAAAAAAGCGCATAAAGGGATAATTGTCATGATATTTAGTGTCACTTAGATTAGAATACATGTATAAAATTGTTTTGAGGACATTTTGACAGATAATATTATTTAAATACAATTTTTTGGCAAAAAATTAACTTAGAATATTCTTTTTTTCAAAATGTTCTCCTTTTGTGAAAAATGCTTCTATTACAATAATATTTTACCTGTATATAGCTCAGACCGCTCTACGGAGGCTCATCTAGAATTTTTGAAAAATTCACATTATTTTCAGAGTTACCACCAATTTAAATAATTATTAGCGTTTTTTTTTCTTAAAATTTCTCCCCTCTGCTGTCGTAAAATATGGATAAACCCACTTCTAAGTTACATATTTCAAAAATTCTAGTTGAGACTCTGTAAAAAAGTCTGAGCTATATAGAGGCAAAATATTATTATAATAGAAGCATTTTTCACAAAAGGAGAACATTTGGGAAAAAAATTATTCTAAGTTAATATTTTGCCGAAATATTGTATTTAAATAATTTTTTTTTGACAAAATGTCCTTAAAAGAATTTTATACATGTATTCTAATCTAAGTGACACTAAATATCATGAAAATTATCCATTTATGCGCTTTTTTAAAATCACGGTTCTGAACGTAGTCGGATACCTTAAAAAAATGAAATTCAAGAAAAAATACATTATAACTATAAAAGAGTAGTACTAGATATTTATAAACTTGTTTGAAAAAAAAAGTCTCCTTAATGCATACATAAATATGTGCCATTAATAAATACATTAAAAGTAGAATTTTTAAGCTACGGCAAATTTCCTCTGTTTTATGCGTTCGTGGGAATTAAGATAATAATTCAAGAAAAAACTAAGTTGTGGTATAGTTTGTAATCAATTCCCCGAAACCTCTATTCTTTACTTTAATCGTTAGAATTCTGTTCATTTAAATGTAAGGATTTTTTTAATGCTCTTCAAGCTATCTTTGGAACAATTTTTTAGTGATTGAAAATGCCTTCTTTGTAAGTTGTATTAGACTAGTATTTTTTTAATTACATTTTTATCTAGGTGAAATTCGGAAGACACATATACAAGAAGAAAAGTTTTCTTTGATCAGAAATCATATTCTTTTTGGAAAAAAAAATGCAAAAATTGTATCTTTGTAAATAATACTAAGTAACATTATGTTTCTACCCTTATAATTTCACAGTTTAATTTCAGATTATCTTCATATAATCATCTTAAGACAAATTATAAATGAGTTTCAGATTAAAACAATTTCCTGTTAAATCTATATTCTATAATTCATCTAGTTCTAAAGGTATAACGTAAACGTATTTATTATAAAATTAAATTTATAATAAATATGTTACTAAGGTGTGTGTGTAAGTGTATTAAATATCAACTTATTTTTAATTTTTTTTCTTCTAAGTTTTAAATACAATGGATGTCATAATTTATTAATGATTGGTTCTTGCCTGCGGTTAGCATCTCAAAACACAGTTTTCAATTTTTATTTTACGAGAAATCGATTTATGTCTGCCTAAGTTATGAAATTATAAGAAAAAATGTGGCTTTCCATGACATTATTTTGAAATTTTTGTTAGCTTTACAAACAGCATAGATTGTTAGAATTATATTCCATTGAAGTTAACAAGAAAAATACGCAGTTAGGTACATTAAGACATCTGTGTGTGTGTTATTAAGCTCTGTATTCAGTATGCAAATACACTGCGATATTAAATGAGTTGAGCTATTGAACTTGGTATTTGTGCCTATTTATAGTCTATTTATTTTCGGCTGCTTATATCTATAATTTTAATGATCATCGGTTTTTTAAATTTCCAATGGGGCTGCGGATTGGTATTTACCATTGCAGATTTATACATTCCCCGGGAACTTGTATCACTTTTAAATGATGCCAAAGGTGGAATACTAATTAACGCAATATAATTTTGACGCTCAGTTTTCTCCCCAGAGGGGTTACCTGAGCTCTGACAATGCGAAATGATTCTTGGAATTTAATTTTGCCGACAGCACCCAAGCCAAACTGGCACACTGTAGGGATCTTTAATACGCAGCATAATCATACGATATGGACGCTGTGGATTTTCTGCATCTTGAAAATCCCCCGATTTGGGCTGGAGTTGAACCTGCAATCTTGGGAATACAAGACCAGCGATTAACCAACTACGCCACCCAGTCGGCAAAATTTTAATGATATTTACCTTTTTATACTGCTGAAGTACTGATCGAAGAAATGTTTGGCATGCTTCAGGATCTCATCCTTTGGGCGAGGAGTACCTGTAGGTCGTTTCGAAGGCCCCGCCATGATAGAACCCATGCATCTTGTAGGGCTGCATTGGACCGTCTGTGGATAGATAAATAGGACAAAGTGAGCAAATTATAAATATAATCACATTATATATGTTAGGCTTGTTCAAATAAAAGTGATTCGATGTTTGGCATGTGAACAATTTTCTATATATTTCTATGTATATACCACGAACACGCGTGCGCAAACAGATTTGTGATAACTGCATTCGTAAGGACGTGGCATTCATTTAAAAATGGTCGGTATGGATGCAACTGCGTCCATGACGGATCAGCAAGCAGTAATAAAGTTTTTAACACTGGAAAGGTGTAAGCCGGAATGGGTCTGACTTTGCAACATTTGTTGCTCTACGGGAATAACGGTGACGACTTTGTGCAGCACATCGAAGCAGAGGATAAAATCTGGTGTGTCACCACTTTCGGCAGCAAGCATGCAGTGGAAACATCCCGAATCAAATGCAATGCTCAGCAGTCAGTCGGGAAGGTGATGTTGATGGCCTATTGGGTCAAAGATTTCATTCTGATGATGGCGTAAAGGCTGCAAGTCTGAACTAGTTCCATGATCAACCATTATTGTTCTTCACGGATGGAATTCGTAACCTTCCTAAGCAACGAGACGCCTGCTTAAACGCCATCGGTGATTTCTTTTAACGAACTTTGTATGCATTTCACTCATTAAATATTGTTGTTTCTATCTCTGTAACTGTCTCATTTCTGATCCTATGTAACTCATGGATACACACCTCGAGTCATTTTAGTTTGAAAGCTCCTTATATATTGCATATATAATCTTTTGTTACATAATAGATAATCATATTACAAATTTCTTGAAATATTTTTAACTGTTTTTATCTTTGTGCAATAAGGAAGTCGAAAGTACGTTGGCGTTTACATTGACGATAAAGTGCCTCTAGATTTTGATTGTTGTTTAACAAGGTATTTTGAAGTGTAATTTCGTAATTTATAAAAATATTCCGTATCATTTTTAATGCAGAATTAATGCTATGTTTTGGAAGAAGTAATTATATTTTCTTCTTGATTTGAGTCCTTTTGGAATGTTTTAATTTTTGCAAGAAAGAGCAAATTCTTTGCAATTTCAACAATATTTTACGAATTAAAAGACATGCGTTAAAAGTTCGAATATCAGTAAAGCATTAGATTGAAATACTGTTCTTGAGTCAGATTCAAATATTTCGTTGTGTAGATACAGTATTTGTAAATGAGAATAATACTACCAAATATTATATGAATGACCAGATCAAGGAACATGTTGAAGTAGATCATATTCGAGAACCAGACACCTCGAATGTGTATTAAGTTTCTATTTCTTCAAGTAGAGAATAATTACTTTCCTTATTCCTTCACTAAACCAATTATTTAACGTAAAATCAAAGAATCTATATACTGGTAAAATATGGGGTGGTAGGCTTAAATGCGGTGGGATGTCAGCATTAAAATTAACGTCGAAATAGTTTAACCCTTTATCTACCGCATTATGATTTACTGCAGTTTTTTTTTCAAGTGATATTTTTTTTTGAATCACTACATTGAAAATTAAGGGATATACATAAACAAAATACTGAACTTTGGGAAATTTAATCCGTTAGAGCTAATTAATTAATTAAAGATATTCAACTGTAAAATTATTTATATTCACTTAAAATAAATAGTCAAATCGTTTTCTAAGGTCTTCATTAACTGACAAAAAAATAAGACACTTAAATTTTGACATTAACTATTTTTTCGGGACAAAAATGATAATATTCGCAATCCACTGAAAACGCAATTTTTACTATAAAACTATTCGCCTTCCCCGCTAAAATACTCATCATAGAACCCGTGCTGCCATGTATCTTGGAAGAGTGAATTTCAAAGAATATTTCTGCTAGATATTGTCAAAATATTCATAAAAATGGTTATTCTATGTAACTTTAAAGTGAGTGGTACTTAGAAGTACCATCGGTAGATAAAGGGTTAAATAAGAGAAAAATGAATTGTAATCCAAAACAAACAAAGATTTATTGTAATCAACATAGGTAATCAGAATCAAAAATTTATCAATATATTTCAGAATTAAAGTATATTAAAAAAAAAGAGGCACTTAATGTGATAAGAGACACTTTCTATAACGGATTGACGACTGGTATGGTACGCCAGTTCCGTATGAGTGACGTCATAGAAGTGATAAGTTGTACGGGGAGCGACAAGTGACAATAGCGCAAGTGTGCAGCGTACCAACAACTAGTTTTATTTTATTTCATTTTATTTAAAGAAAATTAAGTAATGGCTTATTATTACGGAACTACCCATCAGAATGTAATAAACTGTTCATCCGTTAATGGGAAAACACTCAGAGATTTTTTTGGGTCTAGTCTGATCGGCCGCACGTGCGAGTAATCGCAGACGATAAACTTGTTACACTGACATCATTAGTAAAGATGTCAATGCCACAGCAAAAGGTGCAGTGCGTACTTTGGTTAACTGAAATTAAATCAGTCATGCGTGTGCAGCGACGTTTTCGAACAGAATGGAATGTCGTCTCTGGCTTGCCTAATAGACTTATCAGGACTCCTACAATATGAATCGCGCACACGATCAACAGTGTCTTTTATCACGAAAACTTAAGGATACTTGCCAGTTTGAGGTTCCAAAGTTCCCGCCTCCTTTAAAGTTATTTCCCATTGGTGGATAGATTTTGATGTCGGAGGGTCGACATTCCACTCTGTTCGAAAACGTCGCTGTACACGCGTGACTGATTTAATTTTAGTTAACCAAAGTACGTACTGCACCTTTTGCTGTGACTTCGACATCTTTATTAATGAAGTCAGTGTAACAAGTTAATCATCTGCGATTACCGAGTAATGCGCGCACGTACGGCCGATCAAACTAGACACAAAAACTTTCTGATGGTTTTCCAATCCACGGATGAACAGTTTATTACATTCTGATGGGCAGTTCCATAATAATAAGCCATTACTTTTGTATACTTTAAGCCCATATACCCTGTATACATAACAATATTTTGTATATAAGAATCGGTGCAAAATAAATGTTATACAAATATGTTGATTATTTCTGAGTAGCACTTTAAAACTTAATATTCTTAAGACTTTACTATACGGTATCAATTGTTGCACTGATTAATAAAAATTGTTATTAGAATGTAGTTTAAAAAATTTCAAATCTTAATTTTATTAACTGTTAATGGGGTATATTTTTATGTTACACAGAAAAGACTGTGAATATATATTTATCTTGTTTTATTGAATTTGATTTCACAAATTTTGTTGATTGCTTATAGCATAAATGTAACTTTTTGTAAATAAAAACGAAAACACATTCTTAATTATTTTATTCAAGAATACTAATAAAATAAATTCCAAGTATTTCATTTGCTCGCGTTGCACGCTTACAAAATAAAAAGTTTCACATAGTACATCAATTACAATTTATATGAATTTTTACAAATTGAAGTCAGAAAGAGAAATTCTAACCTTGAAAAGTCAAGGAAAAAAAGACAAAATTTTACAGTCTTTTCTGAAATAATTATAATAAGCACAATACAGCTTCAAAATCTTAAATGATGATGTCATGCTATTTAGTTCCAGTCGTAGCTCCGTATTTGTTATCAATAAAATATGATGAAACAACCAATTACACTCTCCTAATTTTTACCACTAACATAAAATTAAGAGCTTCTTTGTTAAAAATTATGCAATTAATTTAAAATATTCAATTAACCTTTCTTTCCAACATAAAATAATCTGCAATAATGATAAAAACTAATTACAGAAATAATAATTGAGGTACATTTTACATTCGAATAAATATTTAATTAACTAATAATAATGTTTTTTAAAAAAAGTTTTCAAGTACACGCATTCAAAAATTATCGAACAACCAGACTAAGCTGTAATCAATACAAACCCGAACTATTTATTTGCGGCTTTAGGCAACAGTTACATCGAAGCCGATTTGGAATGAAAAAGTAAATATAATTTAAACTTATCGTTTGCAAAACCTGGAAGTGCCGATTATCTCATGTGGAACACATTAACTCTTAACTTTAACCACTTCAAAGTGTCACCCATATTTCCATCCACAGAAAGGAATATCTTCCTAAATTTTTAATTCCGTGGATGGAATAATTATTTTTAATTTCGATACCAGCATTTTGGCGGCAATGAGCGCGTCATAAAAATGGCGCATAACTCTAATTTACGAGAAGGCAGGTGATAATATGCTATCTAAGCTGCTCCAAAACGATTATATTAATTTTCACCTGCATGTTTTTCAACGACGCGACAATTATTTTATATCCATCATCATTTGAAAGAGTTTTCAATGGGTCAAGTTTGGTAATTTTGGATGAGGGAACTAATTCATCATCTTGAAATGCAAAAGTTATTAATGCGTGTTTACATCGTTTTTAAGTAAATATGAAGTTCGTTTTTTTTCTTTTCAAGTTGCATACTTGTAACTTCGAACTAATGCCATCGAATTGTATCAAATTAACTTCTAAACGAGAAAGCTTCTTAATTTTTAAGTTACAAATAACCTTACGGTGGCTGACTACATACGGAACCGTTTGAAAAAGCATATAAATGGATAATATATATATATATTTTTTTATATTTTGTGTAAGTTGAATTAGACTGTACATATAAAATTTTTTAAGAATTATAAAAAGTAGAAATTATTTTAAGACAATTTTTTGACAAAGGATGAAAAAAGGACATACTTTCAAAACATTCTTCTCTTGTAAAAGAAGCATGTATGATAATAATATTTTGTTTGCACAGAGCTAGGACTTGTATACCAGGGTTGAACTAAGTTTTTTGAAATATATATAACTTAGAAAGGGATTTATATATGTTCAACACACATTTCGTTATATCAGAGAAATTTTAACAAAAAACATCTTTCATCATTTCAATTGATCGTAACACTGAAAATAATGTAATTTTTCCGAATTTTTAGTCCATCCCCGGTATACAAGGTGTGATAAAAAAAAACCCTAATGTGTAGTTTGAAAAAAGAGTGGAGTTGGCAACAATTGTTTTGATGACGTAATCCCACACCCCTCTTTTATCCATGTGCCTAATTTCATCTCAACCATAACGCCAGTTGGGAGTACTGCGTCACTGAGTGAACACGTGCAACTGCATTCTGCCGGAAAAGTGTCGAATGAACATCAAGCTTTTTGTGTAAGTTAAGAAATCAGCCATAAAAATATTTCAAATATTAATCGAAGCTTATGGAGATGAAACTTTGTCTCGTGCACATGTGTTTGAATGGCATAAGTGGTTTTTAGGGGGAAGGGACAGTGAAAAATGATGAACATGCTGGGTGCCCAAGGTGAGTGATTACAGAACAAAACATTGCCGAAATTCGTGATATGAGGGGGATCCCACTCACATCAGTGGTCCGACTATCAATCAACAATACTACATTGAAGTATTAAAAAGACTTCGTGAAAAAATTAGGAAAAAAAGTCCATAATTGGGGAGTGATGGCTGGCTGTTGCAACAAGACAATACACCCGCTCAAACGGCTCTATTTGTTAAGCAGTTTCTGACCAGCAAAAACATTCATGTTCTTTTTTCACCTTATTTGGGCTGATGTGACTTTTTTTTATTTCCTACAATTAAATTTTGCTTAGAAGGAACCCATTTTACCTCAGTTGAAGGGTTCAGGCAAAAAGGGAGAATCTTCTGCAAAGCTTTCCAAAACCCTTGTTCCAGAACTGCTACCAGCAATGGCAACATCGAGTGCAGAAGTGTGTGAATGCTGAAGGAAACTGCTTTGAAAGTGAAAATGTCACAGAGATTTGATTCTGTAAGTACAATAATTTATTGAACTAGTCTCGTTTTTGTGTGTGTGTGTGACACCTCATATGAGATTATTTGATTTTAAATATGAATAAAATAATCTGGAAGGCTAATTTTGAAAGCTTTAGAGTCAATAAAAAAACTTATATAACTTTAAAAATTAAAATTTATAGTCTTCATATTGACATAAGAACGAAACAGAAATTTTCTTAAAATATTTTTATTGATCGAAACATTATATAATTTTATCGCTAGTTTTGTGCGAAGTTCTTTCTCATTGAAGTACCATTAGAATGTTTTTTTCATACATGAAGTGGATTTCTATTGTAAAAAAAATGCATGCTTCATTATTTTAAAATTTTCTGAGTAAAATGTTTCAAAATTTCACATTTATTAATATCAGCTTAAAAATACACATTGGTTTCAAAAGGTCTCTAAGAAGTCTGTATTTAATACAGTCAATAAAAGCATTAATTTTTCTAGGAAAAATGGTTTTAAAATTTTTAATAGTATTTATTCACCAGTACACAATCAACAATAAATAAAGATGCAACATTAGTACTTTTAGTTAAATAAAGAAATGTATCGAAATAAAAAAAATGATTGTCTGTTTTATATGTTAAATTTTAATTCTATTTTTTAATAAAAAAAAAATTTTTTGATTAAAACCACTAGAATGTTCTGTATGTATTTTAAGTTATTTATCTCAGTGCTTCTCAAACTTTGAATGTTTGCGATCCATTATTCAATCATAGTTTTCATCGCCCCCCACAATACAATAACAATGTATTGAATTCAATAATACTGTACTTTGATGCTAAAACTACAATACATTTCATCTTTTGGCCCCCCGGGGTATTAAATCCTATCAAATAAACCCCCGGACGTATATATACGACTTTCCGAAGTTTTCTTTTCGTGCACGCCAAGGCCTATTTCAAAAGGCTTTAGAATAAAATTTGCAAGGGTTTTAAAAGGGAAATTTAAATTATTTCAGAGGATTTGATCTTATTTATTCCTTTCACCCCCTTCCCAAATCTAATTCGCTCACCTACGTGGAAAACGGTGGCTGGCGTTGGGGGTATTCGTAACTTTATCGGCGTTAAAGGGATTAATTGTAAACCGACAAATATTAAGATGGTTAAATTTTTTTGAAAAATTTTTTTTGGGACAAAAGGGGGTTACTTGAAATTTTAAAAACTTGTTTTTATAGTTTTGGTAAATTAATTATGTGTGAAAATTTTGTGAGAACATTCAAAGTTTATTATATCATTAAAATTTGTTTTTTTTTTGTAAAAAATTTTTTTTGTTTTTTTATTTCATCCCCTTGTAGGTTATCACCCCCCCCAGGGTGCATTTTTCAGTTTGAAAACGCGATTAATCTTTTCTATTAAAGTTTTTAAAGTGATGATTAAATGAAAATTTTTTTCATTTAAAAGTAACTTCTGTAAAAAATTTTAATTTTTCACTAGTTAAGGAAAATAAAATTGCATTAGATCATAACTGAATAAACATAAGGTACGAATAATATACTTTAATTTATTTCATATTGCAAAAATGACGAAGAAATTTTTGGTTAAAAAATTATTCCTTTTAAATTGGTTATTAATTAAAAAAAGAATTCATGTAATTGTTTGAGTAACTCAAGAAAGAAAATTAGCGTCAATAGATGGAATTCATCGTTTTTAAGAATTCATAATGATTTCAAAGATTATAAACCTTTACTAGTGTAAAATAAAATAACAGTTCAAATCGTTATATTATTACAGAACAGAAAGCGAATATTCTTTCATCTAATCATAATCATTTAACATAAAATATCAAATTTTAAATACAGTATAGTTCGTCCCTTTTATTTTTATTGTCTTACTGGAAAGACCACAATACGAAAGATGAACTACCATAAATTCCGGCTAAAAACACCCATATTTCAACTTCATTTTTTGTTTTTAGGAATTTCACCCCCGGGGTTTTTTAAAAAAACTTTTTTGGATATCTTTTTAACAAAAGAAACATCATACCAAATTTAAAGTTACTATGTCTAACAGTTGTGAAGATTTTGTGATGATAGAATGAGAGAGAGAGAGAGAGTGCCATTTTTCTCTTGTATATATAGGGATTGTCTGCTAGTTTCATGCTTTTGTGTAGTATTGCGTACAAGTTTTCACTTATCATAAAATACGGCGTATAAGGCGCCTCTATACTTCCAAGCTGTATTTTTTAATATTTAGGTACATTCCCGTATAACGCACACCTCTTTTTCTACGAAGAAACTTAAAATGTACTAGTGCAATGCTCTTATGTTTTGAAGTCATTCATCCAAGGCAGTATACCAAGCTTTTGAAAAAATAGTATACTTCTAGAACTACAACCCTTTAAGCTCATAAGGTATGTTATTCCTTTTAAATAAACAGAAATTCAATCTATGAAGAAGTTTTAATTTTTTTTACTCTCAGTTCTTTTTTTTAAAATTTTATAACCATCATTTTTGTACTCGGCGCATAACGCACACCCGTAAATTTCGATCTTATTTTTTGTGTTAAAAGAATGTTATATCCGCGGGTTTTTCGGTACTTTTTTTAAAAATGTAAAACAAAACTAAAAAAAAAAAAAAAAAAAAACTGAAAATTATAGCTTTTTAATTAATTCGATGTTTAAGATAAAATTAAATACAAATTATTAAATTTGTATTTAAAAAATTTCTATATTTATATAATGGTTTACCCATTGTCGTTAAAATGGATAAATTTATAAAGAAAAAATTGTTTGTTTTTTTTAAACACCAAAAAAACAAAAAAAAGGGGGAAAAAAAAATTTTAAAATTGTCTTTTTAAAACCTCTTTTATTTTAGAAACTCAGTTCTTAAACCCAAAACCAATTTAACCCCAGCTTTAGTAAGGTTTTTCAACCTAAATTATTTTTAAATTTCCTTTAAAAATGTTTTAAACTGAGGAAAAAAAACAAAACAAAATTTGTATAAGTCGAAATGCAGTTCTTTTTATTTTTTTCCTCATTTTATTCAGCTTTTTTGATGCAAAGACAACCAAAAAGAAATTTCAAAGGGGACAGAACAAAATGCTCAATAAATTTTCTAACTGGGATCTTTAGATCCTTGTTTTTTTCATTTGATAAATTGGGGGATAATGTTTTTTTTTCCTCCATTTTCTTCGATTTTTAAAAGGGGTTAACTGTGGTTTTTTATATTTAAAATGAGAGTAATGCCCAAAAAAAAACACAAATAACAATATTTTTACGATTTTTTTTCCTCAAATTGAGGTTGCTGATAAAGTAAATCGAAATGGGTTTTTTTGGGTTGTTTATTCGACGGGAAAAAGGGCCCTTAATGAATCTGATAAAAGAATTGTGACAAAAATTATATTTCAATCGTTTTTTTTGTGAAATAGATTTAAATTAATCGAATGCAAAATGTTAAGTCTAAATAAAATTTGAAGAACATTTCTGTTAAATTAATTCAGAATTTCCGGGGAAATTTTTTTTTACCCAAAAATTTAAATTTTGGATTATTTTTAATTTTGTGTTCAATTTTTTTAAAATTTTAATTTTTTCGTACTTCATATTGCTCCGAAGACTCTCTGGAAGATAAAAAAAAATTTAAACAAAAAAAAAGAAATTTTAGTAATTCGCAACCAAAAGTTTAATTTTTTTGGTCATTGTTTAGTTCATAATAATGTAAGCTAGGGTAAATAATTATAACATTTAAAATTTAACTAATTTTTTAAATTTTTTACCATGTTTTCAAAAAGCGAAAAATTTTTAATTATTTTAAAATTTTTTAAATAAGGAACTGAATGGGATGAACTGTGAATTATATTTTTAAAAAAACCTTGGGAAAAAAATTTCACTAATATTTTTTACACGATGATTGTGCAAAAAAAAATGTTCAAAAACTTATTTATGTCAAAAAATCACTAAAAAAAGGCAAAAATCAATTTCATATATATTTTTATGAATTTGAATATATTTTTTCAATAAAATTGAAACTAATAGGTGATCTTGAAAAAATTAATTTCGAACAATTTAGTTTTATTTATTTTCCCTTTTCTAAGACGAATCAAAAACCAAAAAAAAATATCAAAAATGTTCTACACATCAATTTATCATAAAATATATTGTTTTTTGACTAATAAAAAAACAATACATCGGTTTTAATTTTTTAAATAATATCTGCAGCTTTTTTTTATTGATAAAACATAATCAATTTTTTTAAAAAAAGTATGCATTTTTTCGGGAAAAATTTTAAAAAGTATTCTAAATTAAAAAAAACACAAATAGCTTTAAATATTGTATTTTTTTTTTTTGTACTTAAATAGGATATCCTTTTTCCAAAAAACTTTTAAGAGATTTAGAAAAAAATTTCATGAGTTTTTTTAATTTCTGCATCGACGTTTCTAAAATTTTTCTGTGATTTTTTTTACTTTCCCCTTTTGTTTTATATGTCATGTTTTATTCTTTAAATTTAGCTCATTAAATATGTTCTACCGGGCTTAAATCAGGTGTTTAGGGGGGGTTTTTCAGGGGGGGAGTTATACAAGACCGGAGGCGTATACGTTGGTGGGAGGTGGTGAAATTAACGCCCACTTTTTAAAGAGGGCTTTTGGCGATGGACCTCGTCATTTAAATGGTCAATGACGAGGACGATCCGGAGCGGGATCCCTCCCAACTACCCACCAACCCAAAGGGGGGACATTTGAGCCCCGACAGATTTAACGCGCATCGCGCCTTAAAGTTGGGTCTTTAGTAGTACTGGGCTCGAACTTTTGTGACATGCTAGGCCATAATCCCGTACCTGACCACTAGGCTACCGCGACCACGCGTATTCGTAGAACGTAGCTTGGGGATTGTCTTGATGAAAAAAGAAGTCGTCTTCGGCCCCTTTTATTGATATTTCGAAAAACTCGGATTCTAAATTCCATAAAAAAATATCATAAAAGATATAAATTTCCTAATCTGGGCCATTTTAACCCCTACGCCCCCTCCATGCTTCACTGCCCAACTAAATTTTGGGGTTTCTACTTTTTTTCCCTCCCAATATTATACGCATTCGGAACCAAAAAAATTTTAATTTGCTGTCATCCCAAAATTTTCTTTAATCTGAATTTCCTTTAAAACCCGGGTTCGAAGTTCAAACCGGGGGTGGCAAGGTCGACTCACCTTTCATCTTTTTGTGGGGGGATAAACAAGTACTAAGTTTTTTTTGGGAATTTAAACACTAGGTGCGCGTCAGACGACCCCCTGACAGGAACATCGCACAAGGTCAGAAAATAGTGGGCCTTAGCCCCCAAAGGGATGTTGAACTGTTCTTTCATAATTATGATTTAAAATAGTTGGAATATAATCTGCGCTAAACAATTTCTGTACCATATTTTCTACCCACTTTTTCCAGGGAATATCAGCCGTAGCTACATTTATTGAATTTTAAGTAAATTTTAACATAGTTATAATTATTTTTGCTTACTTCAAAGAAAATGAAAACTTTTAAATAAAAATATTTCAAATATTTATTCTCAGATTCCAACCAGGTAATACAGAAATTCCCTGAAGAGTGAATTCTAAGTGCATCTTCTAGGATCTGTGGAGATTCAAACAATCAAGAAAAAAAATTATTATTATTGTTGTTGTTATTTATTATTATTTTTTGGGGCTATTTTTAGTAACAATAAATTTTGTGCACCAGTACATTTCCTACTTCACAATCCAACTGCTGTATGGAAAGTTGTCGTTTGATTTTACGTATGTTGTTCTATACGTTCCGTGGTTTGTTAATAAAATGACGGAAGAAAAATTTGCAAAGTCTATTTGAAACTGAAACAACACTGGAATTGGCATAAGGAAAAATATTACAAAGTAAGATTATTGAATATTTTTCGTTACATCTGCCACAATTTAAATTTTTAAACAAACTAGTATTGATATCAAAAATGTTTTTTTTTAATACGAATTATCGAATATATTTATAGAGGAAGCTAATGGTGTTTGGTATTTGTTTCTAAAAGTCAGGAAGGAATCATGAATGTTTATCTTAACTCTTTCAACAATAAATATATCAATATTTTCAAAATTTCTGTTTGAAAGGTCTACTGTTTATTTTTGTTAGATAATTATTGAGAAAAGACAAGAAGCAAAAGAACTTAATATCTGATGTAAGGCTTATACTAATAACGTCGATATTTATAATGTTTTGAAAAATATTTCGATGTGTTGTTAATTTATAGATAAATGTCTCTACGAGATATGAGGGGAATAAGTTTAATGAATTAGTTATGAAATAAAATTGTTTTCTTTAAATTAGCAGGAATCTTTTTGCTTACATCTGTTTATATAATTTGTTTTGTTGTTACTATTGTTCATAATCGATTGAACAAGGTATTGCTTCAGTATTCTGCCTTGATGTTTACCTCAGAAAAGTTAAGTTCATGTCACGGCGTTCGCTCACGCTTTCTGTGCTCATAAGTGTTCTATACACTTAGGGAAGGATTTTAGGAAAAATCGTTTTTCTTCTTCTTTACATTTTATTTTCCAGAAAAATGATGGGCTTCAAATTTGAAATGAATATACTTGAAGAAGGAAAAAATGGTATGGCATAAGAAAAAAATCATTGGCGTTTTCATTGTTGCTTTTATGAGGTTATTAACCCAAAGACAATTTTTTTATCTCCAATGTTGTACGGTAAGTGTGTCAAACTCACGGCTCACAATGAACTTTTTTACTTTTTTTATTTTTTTAAATAAAATAAAATAAAAATTCTGTCAAAATAGAAAAAATAGTAGCAGAGATGATATGTCAATGCCTGGACATAAACATTTTTTTTTGTTCTTTTATGTATGTTTATTATAAAGCATTATTTGAAATAATCCTACGTTTTATGAATATTGATTTTTGCGGCCCTACTAGTTTTAAAACCTTGCTTGTTTGGCCCAAGTTAGCCTTGATTTTGGGGACCCTTTGTTGTACGGCCTTCCGTGGTGGGTAAAGCTTCTCACTAACACATTGCAACAATTTTTGGGAGGACTTGAAGTCTTTTTTCCTCAAAACATCGAAACAATGATGCATTGGTCAAAAAGTTGCAGAAACCCAAAGCCAAATCCATCGTAATTCGATTCAAAATGCTACTTGTAGCCCAACCCATTTTCTTTCGTTATACTGCTTACGCAACGCTATCTATTGATAAACTTTGTAACTTTTATTCTTATATCTCATAGTTTCTTCTCTTTTCAAGTATATTAATTTCAAATTTGAAGTCATTCTGATTCGTGATTCTTTTTATTATACCCATTTTGAAAGTGTACTTTAAAATTATGTATTTAAATACACTCTCCCTTACAAAATAGAAAAATTTTCCGGTTGCTCCCTAAATTTTCGGTACCCTGATTTACCCGAATCTAGAGGTCTACCATGTTCCATTCCATTGTAAAAACGTCTAATGATCATGTAGACTCAACCGAGAAATATCAGAGTCGCAAGGGTCTATAGATGTACCACTAGAAAATGTTTCAAAAAGATAACCTAACACGACGCGAAAACAGAAGATTTGTAAGATGTCGTTAAAATCTTTAAAACAAATTTTTACAAAGGATTATTGTAAAGTAAACTTCCATGGAAGAATATTAAGTCCTTTTTTAATATAGGTGAAGGGGCATTTGTATCGAGCATCCTCAAAACAAAATCTGTTTGGGAATCACCGGCACTTACTTTATCCACTAAATGTATTTTGGTCTCTGTTTCACGAAACAGGATTTTATTGTTATCTATTCGGGTCGATAAATTTTATAATTATGCAATTTCTATTCTATTGACAAACATGATAATTAGATAAAGTACCTTTCCCAATTGCCGATGTTGAGAATTTAGAGCAAATGACGCCGAAAACAAAATCTGCTTTAGAATCAAAAAATTTTGGAATCAAGCCGTAAAATACAAGGTTCATCTCATTGACGTGATCATTTTCAATTTGGTCATATGATTTCAATTGTAAAACTGGTCGTAAAATAAAGTTTTCTTATCACCTATTTTTTGTTTTCAGTCGTCTTTCGGCCAATCAATGTTTTAAGAAATTTAAACAGAAACGACGAGAAAAAACTTAATGTTCATATTTTGGTTGTTTGATAGAATGAAATATCAAGTGATAAAAAGGGGGTTATATGACCAAATTAAAAATTCATGACAAAAAATATTTAAAAATTTGCGTTTTGTGTGTTCAAGGGGTTTTTTTCGTGATATTTTATCGACACTCTTTGTCTCACAAAAAGTTAATAATTATCAAACAACTAAAATTAAAAAAATTTTCAAGAATAAAATTCCAAAAAAGTCCCAGTATAACCAAAATTTTTTGGAAAATAAATGATTTTGCTGTTCCTCATCATATTCTCTGTAAAAAATTCATTGCAGTTAAAAATGCATTTTATGGGTTGTTTGAATAGTTATTTTTTGTAAAATCCTTTTTTCCTTTAACGAAAAAAAAATAAAAAAAAAAAAAAAAAAACTACAACCAAATAGATTTTAAACTGATCAATCTGTGAAAACGTTTAGAATAGGTATTCCCGATAAATATTCTTCATATCTTTCTATCAAATTTTTAATTTAAAAAATACTTGCTTGCCAACCGAAAAAAATTTTTATTTAGGAATTTTTGCAGCACTTTTTTAAAAGGGGGGGCTCGAGAGTCGGATATAAATGCTTTAGAGTGCTAGATAACCAACTAAAAGATATTGATAAGGATGAAAATAGGTCTATAGCTCCTCAAATGATATCTATGCCTCAAACTTTGAACAACTTTTTCTTTAACTGCGTATATATTTCTATATCTTCCTTTTAAATTAAAGGTTGGATGCCAACAAACTTTTGCTTTTTTTTTCTAAATTGTTTTTAACATTCATTTTTCAGAATACGTGTAAAAATTTTCGAACAAAAAAATCTCTTACCTCTGTGGCTTTCAAAAAAACGTTCCAATTCAGGGCCTGAAATAAACATTACGTAAGCAAGGGTCTTGTGGTGAATTATAAATTTTTCTGCTGCCCGGGTTTTCTCCCAAAAAAGAAAAAAAATGATAAAAAAAAATATAAAACGAATTTAAAAAAAAAGTCCTTGTTTGATTTTAAATTTGAAATAATATTTTGTAAAAATTTACTTTTAAACTGTGAAAAAACGGGATTTGTGATTTTTTTGCAGTTCGAAATTTTTCGTTCTCGGGTATGAAACCCTTTGGGATAATAATAGTGAATAGTGTTCAAAGATCCAAATTTATAACTGTTTTTTAGTAGAAGCAGTTGCCATAACTTTCACAAGATGTCAAATTTTAAAAAATGCGTTTTACTCGAAATGTTTTTTTTTTCAAAACTGAAACGGGGACAGAGATTGCTTAAAATTTTTTTTAAATAATTTGCTGAAATTTTTTTGGTTGCTGTGGGGAATGTAAAAATTTTTACATTTAAATTTATCAATCACTTTCATTTCAAAATTTATAGTCCTTTTTTGAATATAATCACTGTTTTTTTTAAAGCTTTTTCATATAATCACTAATAAAAAAATGCTCTAGTTTTTAAAAAAAAAAAAATTCTTTATTAGGTCATTTCAAAGATGAATAACAAAGTAACACATGGAAAAAAAAGGGGAAATTTGTTAAAAAATTTTTGTACAGAAAAAAAAACCTTTATGTAATTTTTGTACTTTTTTATCTTTTTTCCCCCTTTTTAATAATAGAAAATTTTTTTTTGGTTTTAATTTGTTTTTTTTTTAAAAAATATACTAAATAAATCAAAAAATCAAAAAAAAACCCCCATATCCCTTTTTTTAAAAAAAGTTGCAAAGTGTCGGATCCCTTTAAATACTTTTCCCGCAATTTTCACGGGCTGGAAAAAGTAATCGTATTAACAGCGAACGGTTTATGATGTTGAAAAAAATCAACTTAAAAAAGTTTCTAGAAAGGTTTTTGGGGTCCAGGTTTACCCCAGCCAAAACTGCGCTACAGAATTGTTTTCTTCAAACATGTCATATAAGTCTGTGTTTGACATCATGGCGCGATTCGCGGCGTAAACTGCGCTGCGTTTATGTATAACTCCAAATTTTCCATTACCGATGTAATTTTTTCCCGTTCTTAATTTCAAATGTAAAAGTCTTAAAAATTTTGTAAACTTCTGCGGGAAAACCTTTAAAAGGGATTTTTTAAATAAATGAGGTAAAATGAGTGCCTCAAAATATTTGATGACAAAATATTTCTATTCGACACTTTTCAAAGTTTTTTTTGCATCGAACGATAAATAATTTCTTTTCCTATTCTAAAACATAAAAAGGCAAAATAATAATAATAATAATAATAATATAATAGTAAGAAACATGAATTATTAAATATACAGTTAAGAGAGCAAAGTGAATAGTAACATGTGAAATGTAACAAAATTGGATTCGTTATGCCATTAAATTTTTAAATCCAAATATTTTCATGCAATTAACTCTGTTAAGGAAATATTGAAGTAGAGATTAGAAATCACAGAATTTTAAGGACATGTATACTAGTTTATAAATTTGAATCAACAATCTATTTATCACGCTAAGATAAAATATTCTAAATCATTTGAACACAGCAATCTTGTATTTTCTTAAATATCTCTGGAACTAACGATCGTATTCGGATGAATTTGGAGTAAAGAGCTTTTAGAGCATTTGCTACTTACCTCACTTATTCGAATCTAAGCTGCATATTCTTTCCATTACTCATGCTACTGAAAACTGTGTGCGGCTTAGAATCGAAGGCGGAAAAATTTACTGGATGCGGAAAATTGAAGATGATACTGACGTTTCGAGTAATTGCAGGTTCATGTATATGCTTAAAAGTTTTTAATGCTGGTAAAACAAACTAATTATTCCCTTTAAGCTAGTTTTTCACTTTAATTTTCATAAAAATTTCGTAAATATTGGATATCGATAACTTTTTTACACTAATCTATTTTTTCCCAAAAAACGTGGCAGAATTCGGTGGTGAGGCTTAGAATCAACGGCAGCCTAGATTCGTATAACCTTAGAAATTCTGAAAACAATCTTTTCTTAATCTTATTACGACTATCCCTTAAACACGGGGATTTTTCATGTTTTAGATTAGTCTCTTCAGTGCTTCATTAATACACTATTACAGATATTAAAACATAAAATGGTGGTAAGATTAGCTGGATCACACTCAGGGCGTAAACCGCTATCAATGATACGGGGGGCCCCCAAAATTTAAAAACTTTCCGGGCCCAAATTTAAAGGGGTTCTCATATCAAAAAGGGCCCCCCGGGCTAATTTTAATACATGCCCCCCCCCCAGAACAGCTCGCCGGGGATCCCCAGTTTTTTCATTTTTAGTTTTTTGGTGTTAATAAAGCTCCGCAATCCCGGTTATTGTTGCGGGTATATTTGGGGAAAATTTAGGTTTTCAAATTACTTTCAAAAAAGGAATTCAAACTTTTTAGTTTTTAGCAGCTATAAGTTCAGGGAAAAGAGATAAAGTTATTAAAAAAGATGAAAAAAGATTCCCAAAAAATAAGTTGTAAAATTGTTCATAATACATTGAACAAAAGTTTTGTTCCCTGGTCTGCCTTTGGGGATGGTCCCAAACTTTCAATTTTGGGCCCCAAATTTACAATAATTTTAAACCCCCCCTCCACACAATTAAAATTTTATTAATTCAAAAAAATGTACTTTGCCCTTTTAAAACTCTGACGATAATTATAAAACGTATAAATTATCAAAAAATAAGTATTAAATATTATATGTAGTATTATATATAACAAGCCTATGGGATCACAGTAAACTGTTTCTTAACTCAGTACTGTTAAATTAATAATCCAATACATTGCACAGTACTGATATATTATATCAGTAAATGTGTATTTTATTTTTTATTTTCAGAACGTCTTTTGTTTTTCTTCTCATTAAACAAATACTTTTAAATTTTTTTACGACATCCACCCCCCCCCGTAGGGTTATCCCCCCAACCACCTCACAGTTTAAAACTTTGGGTTTAGGATAAAAACAAACTTATGATATTTGAATAACAGCAAAGAAAATTGCAATGGGTTGCAATGAAAAGTAGTAAGGCTAAATAATCATCGGTTTTGTTGTTTTTGTAAAATATAATTAAAATTAATATTTTAAAATATTTTTTTTTAATAACATAGTCTAATGTTCTGTTTTTGATTTTTTCATTGTTAGATTATATTAGTTTATTTAACTTTCGATGCATAATTTTTTTAGCACTTAAAGATGGGCATTTTAAGTACTAAAAATATATTTCATCGTTATATTATTGTAATTTATCTATCTTTCGATGCAAAATTTTTGGTACTTAAAATGAGTGTTAAGGTAAGGCGTTTTGTTAAGCTACTTAAATATCATTAAAATTATTACTCATGATATAAGAATAAAAGATGTGAAAGAAAGTATTCAAACTTCAGAGAATAATGTAACTACATATATGAAACAAAAACATTGAGAGAAATCACTGTAATTTGCCCAGACAAATTAACAGTATTAGTTCTTTGAGAAAATTATCATAGAAGTAAGCGAAATTTCTTAAAATTCTAGTGATAGTGATTGATTCTGATTTAAAAAATGTTTACATGAAAACTTTTAGAGTAAAATTACTTTTTATGATCAGTTCTTTACAAGAATATTGTTATACATAACGACTTTTAAAATGAGCTAGATTTTCATTATATGTTTATTAGGCCTCTTACTTTAAAATATAAACATTCTTAATTTAACAGAAAAAAAATTTAATTTCTTTTTTTTCAATCGTATTTATATTTGTTTTTCCAAAGGATGCTTCCAACCTCTTCAATGTTTCTTAAATTAAAAAGCCTTGTTCTACAAAAAATTCTACAAATTTTGCATGCATATTTCCCTATTTCATGTTTTTAAACATATCGATTTATTTCTTATAATTTTAAAATGTCGCATTAACATGAGACTTATTTATATAAGCCACATATATATAACACTTAAACAAATACTTTGCAATTATTCATTTAATTGATGCTATGTATTATACAAATTACTTCATAGAAAGTACAGGAAATAAAATTCTAAATATTTTTTACATGAAGAAAATAAGAAAAATGAGTATTAGATTTATTTTATTGATTAGGAAATTTATTAAAGTTGTCTCCTAAAGTAACTTGAGGCCTGTAGGCAATATTGGAAGGAAATTATGAATATGAGATGCACACGGATGCATTTGTGTTAAATTAAATTATTTTGTTTTAAGCTTAAAAAAATTTAAATGTTAAACCCTGATATATGTTGATATTTATTCAGCTTTAAACTTAAGAAAAAATTGAGCCTCGAAACAACTAGAAAGTTCTGAAACGTTTAATAGAAAAAAGGTAACAAGAGTATCGGCTTACAAAATTTTGGACGTAAAAAACCTTAATTTTTTCTCACGGTTGAAAGAAAATACTCTCCTTATAGAATTTAGAATCTTTTTCTTATCCTATTCACACATTTAAATTTCTCTGTTACACTACTCTGAACAGAATTTTCACATTTTCGTTAAGAATGCTAGAAAAAAGAGAAAAACTGAAATATATATATTAGTACTATCTCTTTATACTTTTTTTTTCTTTGTAAAACAGTTACATAAAAAAAGAATGTTTAGCCATTTTGTGAACAAATACATTGAGAAAAACTTTAATATTGAGAGAGAGAGAGAGAAACCTTATCTTTTAGCTTAAATTATTTAAAATTTAGACACAATGTACTTTCTAGTCAGTTCAAATATTTCAAGTTTGTATAAATAGAGTTGTAAACAATAATTGTTGAAAAATCGTTAAATTACAAATTTTTTTGCTTACCGTAGTTTTTTCAAAAACTTTCTATTCGAAATAACAAGCAATGAGGCATTCATTTTACAGCGATGTCATTTTGTATATTAGATTTATTTCCTATACTTTATAATAAAAAAAATTAATTTACCAATGATTTTATGCAAATTTCAATAAAATGATATTTATTGGTATAGAAGGAAAAATACATAGAAGAAAAATAAATATTTTAGAAAAAATACACAGACATTCGTGATTAATTCTTATCAAATAAACCTAAATATAATTTCCAAATGCAAGATTTCAGAATATTTTCAATAAACAAAGTAAATAAATGGAATGAAAAACACCTATGTAAATAACTCATTTATGTATCTTTGTAAATAATTTCAAAATTCCTATAGGGCTAGTGATGTACAAAAAATACAACAGTTTCAATTGAATAACGTATAAAAATAACATTTTCATTTTAATTCTGGAAATGGAATGAAATATAACTAGAACAAAAAAAAAATAAGAAAAATGTCAAAAAAAAAAAAAAGGGAAAATTTTGGAATTCTTAATTTATATACATTCTGTTTTTTTAAAAGTATTTCATTAATTTGTGAATCATCTGCTCATATTTAAGCATAAGAACAGTTTTTAACATTTAATTTGTGAAATTTTATTAAATTGAAAGAACATCGAAAAATAAAAATAAAAATGGTAGAATTGCTCTGGTTTTTAATGTTGTTAAAATATTATACAATTAAAAAAATAATATTTATTTGAAATAAGTGTAATACTTAAAGCTATAATTATCGTATTTAGACAAATTAATGAAATAAAACTTTAGCTATTGTCACTTAATTTTTTTAAAAAAAATATAAAAATAAAAATTAAATGAGAATAAAATTTATGTTTAAATAGAATTTTAGATCAAATGCATTAATTATTTGAAAACCTATACCTTAGTTAAATTGCACATGGAACTGATATTGAGCAAATTTTATCATTTACGAGCATAATACTAACTGTAGAGTATTTTAATACCCTGATAGAGAAATGTTTGAACGAGTTTCCATGTTTTGAAATCGTTCTTTCAGAACACGTACGAAAAATAATTTTTTAATAAAATTTTTCTTTTAAAAACTTTGGTATAATCCTAATGAATACAGAATCTAAAAATTATCACATTACTGATAAAAATTATTAATTAATTTTTTAAATATAGCTATATAAAAATTTAATTAATTAATATTTTTTAATTAATATAAGTTATATTGTAGCTTCTGAGAATGTTTGAACAAATTTTACAATAGATTAATTTTCACAATTCTTCAATATCAAATTTGCGTTTTCTAAACGAAAAATAAAAACTGTACTTTTGCAATTGTCATTATAGTTAAAATATGTACTCTGAACATCTTCATTGCTTCTATTAAGAAATATAACAGAAACACTAGACATCCGAACTACGTCGAATCAATCCCGAATCTCAATATTAATTCTCATTCAACAAATGAGAGATTCATTATATTTCAAGATGCGGTTCAATGATTAAACACTCAAAGAATTCAAACTTCCAAGTGGAATTTAATATCATTAATTTAGATTGGATGTGGATTTTAAACATAATTTCCATTAATATTTTATTGGTCACATTAAGCGTGGAAAGTCAATCCTTTGAAACGTCATTTCTAATTTTCACATCTAACTTATGTAAAACTGGCGACGATATGTCGTTTCAATCGGGAAATAACCTTTTTTCGGGTTATGTCACTTGTGGTTGGGTCCCCGGTATTTTTCCCAATATTTTTCAGGTCATTTTTAACCTTTTGAGTGTTTTTTTGGGGTGCGGAATTGAGCCCATTGGAAGCGTAGGATGCCGACCAGGTAGCGTCCTTGCATTTGACCGTTTTCAGAATTAAGGGGTTTTCACTAATAACCATCTGTTACGTCCAAAAAAAACATTAATTTATAAATTTAATAAAAATGTTATTTTTTTTTATTTAAAAAAATTTATTGATTTTTAAATTTTTGACCTTTGTACTTAAATTAAAATTAATATTTTGAAAACAAGTAATAAAAAAAAATTTTTAAAGTCAATTTATTTTTAGTAAGTACTACTTAAGTTTTGTATGTCACCCAAAAACAATCGTGATATAAAATTTCAGTTCAACTGAATGCTTTAAAACGTGAAAAAAAACCTTTTTCCAAGTTTTAAAAGCCCCAAAATGGTTGCCAAGTCGCCAACGGGCGTATTTGAAATTTTAAAATAATTATTTTTGATCAATTAATTTTATTAATTATAATTAAATTTTGTATTGTCATCCAAAAAATAATTTAAAAAAAATTTCAGCCCCTTAGCACTTTAAAAATTTTTTTTCTTTAAAATTCCACAAAAAAAAAATAAATAAATATAAAAATGTGAGCTAATAGTAGGAATTGAAAAAATCTGTAAACTTCAAAAAAAAAAAAGTCAAATTTGTATACCAACCATCAAGTGTAATTAAAAAAAGTGCTCATTTTTTCTTTTATTCCAAAACAAAAAAAAATATTTTATTACATCACGAAAAGAAATAGGCATAAATTTAACGATAAACTTTTTTAAATTTCCACGCATACAGAAAAGTATGGATAATAATAGAAAGTTTAATAACTATAAATACGTCTAATAGTTTAGCCTTATTTATAGTTTAATAACTATAAATAAGGATATAGCAAATGAAATCTAAAATTTTCTTAGTTTAATTTCTGTAATACTTGTCCATATGGTTAGAAAAACATAATATCCGATAGACGGCAGTAAGAGTTAGTAAAAAGTACTTGAAAATCTAAAAATTTTATTATCAGCTGTAGAGTAAAAATTATCATTTAGAGCAGTTAAACTCAAACTGCGGCCCACGGGCCACATGTGGCCTCCGGGCTTTTCTCAGTGGCCCAATGACAGCCCATTGCACTAAGAAATCCAATTATTTAAGAACAATGTACTAAAAACTTAGCGGGAAATTTTATCAATCAAGCAAGCAAATCTATCAATTTGCTTTTTTTCAATTCCTACTATTAGCTCACAATCTCTATATGTTTATTTATTTATTTTTTTGTTTATTTATCATGGTGGAATTTTCAATCGTTAATAAAATACATTTTAAAGCGCTCAATTGAGCTGAAATTTTGTATACATGATTATTTTGGATGACAAAACAATAATTTAATTATAATGAATAAAAATTAATTGATTAAAACTAATTATTTAAAGAATTACAAATACCACAGCCACGTTGGCGACTTAGCGACCCTTTTGGCGACTTGTGTCAAAACTTGAAAGGTTTTTTTCTCACGTTTTAAAGCATTCAGTGGAACTGAAATTTTATATACACGATTATTTTGGATGACAATACGATACTTTAATGATAATTAACAAAAATTAATTACCACTTAATGTTGTGATTCTGTTCTATGTATATACATATTTATATTAATTGTAACTATATAATAAAAAGTAGCTAAAATAAAATTTTTCTTTGTTGATCTAAGTAGGAATTGACTTAAAAGTTTTTTTATATACTAATTGTTTTGATAGTAGAACATAAACAAGAGGCATGGTCATGGATGAAACTAAATCGGAAGTACCCCATAATTCAATAAAGTAAATATTTTTTGTATGTGTTTGATAGAAAGTTTATTATAGTAAAAGTAAAATAAGAACCAAAACAATGAGCTTTCATATTTCGATTAATTTTGCTTTGTCCAATGTTGCTTTGGTCTTAATGTTCCCCACCCCCACCATTATCTTCATGCTGTGCGATAAAAAAAGTTGAGTACCCGTGATTTAGAGGGGGAAAAAGGGAACTACAATACGGTTTTTTGCACTTCAGGTAATGAAATATAAATTAAGATGTCATTATCTTATCACATTAGTTCAAAACTAGAAGAATATTTGTCAATAATGTATATCAGAGTTTGGGTGAAAATTCACGCCATAAGGCCATCAGTTGTACGTTTTTGCATGCAAAATCCTTTATACCGATTACTTACATCAAGTACACAGATTGTTAATTCTCAAGAACGATGAATGAAAGACTTTAACCGTTGGGAGTATTTCAGCTGTACAACTAATATTGTATAAAACAGGTAACAATTGCGGATATTTACAATTGCCTTGGAGACAATACAATAAAGACATTAAGTCATCGTTCAGACCCTTTAACTGACTGTATACCTTCGAACAGGGTCACCCTTCAGGAGGCTCATTTCTTTAGATGAGTACGGGTGTCACAATCCCGAAGTACCAGTGATCTTTCCTTTTCCCAAGGGTTTTCGTTTTTAAAACGGGGTGGCCCCCATG
>BMAV01017812.1:0-17218 GCA_019973955.1 Trichonephila inaurata madagascariensis | reverse complement strand
ATGTATGATTTCGTAGATGCGAAAATTCCTTTGGTTATTTGTTATAATGGTTATTGAAAAATGTTTGTAATTGTATAATATGTGTATATATATATGTTGTTGTATTGTTACGTATTATGAGGCATCGGGTTCGGGGAAACGCGGCGTAGTCAAGGCACTAACAAAAAAACGTTTTTCCATTGGGAGTTTTTGTTAAAACCAGATGTGGGATGGAGATGAAAATTTTTTTGGATATATAAATAATATAATAATTGTTAAATTGATTTATATTATGGAAATAGAGACTCAAAATTTCATTTCGGGGAGACTGCCCCCGAAAATCTTAAAAAGTATAGCTTCATCAAGAAAGGAGCAGAAGTACCAGCCCTATGCAGTGTTAGATTGGGTCTGGCACCCAGAATAATTGTTTTAAGTGTATAAATATTTTAAGTAACAAAATGTAAAAGGAGAGTAGGCAAAAATTTAAAAACAGAAATTATTAATGTTGGCCTATTTTTGGGAGTAAAATTTATTGTCACGAGTTTAAAATTAAATTGAATATTAAAATTTAATTCTAAGATGAGTAATGAAAATTAAAGTCAAGATAAATTTTGGAAATTAAAAAAGAAAATTTAAGATTAAAATTGCAATAAAAATTTAAAAGTCAAGATAGATATTGAAATTATAAAAGTTAAAATGAGGATTTAAGAAAAATTTAAATAAAACTCAGAAAGGAAGAAATTTAAAAATAAAATTTTTAGACACGTAATTTTTTAAAGGGCATTAGAACCCTTAAGTAAATCACTTTTTTCTTCTTGGGGGGGTTGTGACGTTCTCCCTTTCTGTTAACATGCCCCTTATGTTCTTTGACGGCCACGATTAATGGCAAAATTTTTCCAACCCAATCCCGAAGAAAACGATCATAATATGTAAATGAGATATACTATAAAGGATATCGTGGCAAGCTTAGATATAACGCGGCAGGCTCAGAGATATTAGTGTGGAATCATTCTGAGCGATAGCGTGAAAAAAGCTTAGTGTGAAATTTTTGCGGATCAAGAATTAGTAGTCAAGAATTAGCAGCATTGCGGATCAAGAATTTTCCCATATATAAAGTTTATAGAAAATTTTAGGTCAAGGAACCAAAAATAAAAAAAAGGTAATATTGATATAAGAAATTAGAGGAATAGAATTATTTATGATAATTGAGATAGAGGACAAGTTGGGGATCTGATTTAAAAATACGTGTTTTAAATTTTTGGGCTTGACTCTCATTTTAATTTAAAATTTTTGTCAAATTGGGAATTTAAGTAATATGTTATTCTTAATGTTGTATTAAGAATTAGGGTCTCATCATTTTGATAATCCCACACCCTCTAGCTTACGCGGAACCGGCACGACAGGGTTTATCACGGGATGGCTATGTCTCAGTATTTTTTTATGTGTAAATTTAAATTTTTTTTTATTTTCAGACATTGATAAGAATTTGTATAAAAAAATTTTTTAACGAAAAAAAATTTCTCTATGCGTTTTTTTAATTTTTTTTATTGAATTTTAAAAGAACTTCTTAAAAAATATAAGAAAAATGAACAACATCTGTAATAATTTCTGTATTCATATTATCTCAGAGACTTTACCTGTTATTAAATAGAATGTTAATTAAACCTCCATTTAAAATTTTTGGAATTGATTTTGTTGAATTATCGAATTAAAACCCGGTTTAAAAAAGTGCACAAGTGAAAGATTGTTTATTACATTTTGATCCCAAAAATTTTTTTGTTTTATAAAATACAGTCGAACCTCTTTAAAAAAAATAATCAAATCCTAAAAAATTTCCCCGTTAGGGGGAAAAAATTCCCCGTTAAATAGAGTTTCCCCCCCTTTTAATGTATTTTTGGAAAAACACAAAAAACAAATTTTAAATTCAAAAAACACTATAAATTATTAAAAAAAAGTATCTGTTCATACTAGTATTGAAAATTTAAATACCTATTTATTTTATAAAATCTTAAAAAAAAAAAAAATCTGAAAGGGAAAAAAACAAGGGGGAAAAAAAAAAAACATTGTCCGGGAATACACTGTTTTTTTCAACTTTAAAATATAATTTTATGTTAAAAAAAAGAATTTGAATGATATTTTCTAAATTTAAACCCTACAGTAGTTTTAAACATATATTATTTTATAACTCGTCCTTTTTAATTTAATTACAGATAAAATCAGTTAATTTTTTTTTGTTTTCATTTGAAAAAATTTCAGAAATTTTTTTTCTCTAGGTGAGTCAGGCACCTTTGGGAAAATCAGGGTTTAAGAGCATCTAACCCTCAAAAAAAGTGTGTTAAAAGGAGAATAATTTGTGTCTAGAAATATTTTAAAATAGGGAGAAACAAAACTCGAATCACAAGGGAAAACGTTGTTAAAAGGGGAATGTAATTCCCCTATTTGACCTTTTTTTTAAAAAAAATAGTAAAATGTTCTAGGTTTCAGGAAAAAGTTCGTAAAATAGAAATATTTGCTAAATACAGGATCGTAAAATGGAGGTCCGACAGTACATTTCCCCGAACAAGGATTAAAATCATTTTATGATTATTTTTCCAATTTTTTTAGTGAATAAATTTCCGCTTGCAACTAGCCTTCGGGGTTTTATTTTATTTTATAAGCTCATTTGGAAGTACCAGATGTTTTTACGTGAAGTGGGGAGATATCGCGGATTACCTTGCAATATCAGGGCTGACACGGTAAGGTTGGAAGCTTGTGGCCGGCGTTTCTATTGTCGAGTAGTCTTCAAACACAGACCCTTGGGATTCCAGAAGGCATACCTAGTAGTTCTAACTATTCACACACACACACACAGTGTGTGTGTACTTATGTACGCATGTAAGAAGTTACACTTCTTTGGCATAACAAGATTAAAATCTTTCTAAAAATCTTAAGCAGAGCAAGCTGGGACAAGGACGAAAGGCGGTCACGAGCAGAGTTGAACGATACTAACCTTCAGTCAATCGGACCAGCCAAACCTGAGATAATCACGATTTAAATAAATTTAAACACCCCCACTCAGGAACAAAAATACCAATAATATGGGGAGGGGGTCGAAGGCCGGAATGATCTGTCCCGTTCTGCATATTTCTAGACAAAGCATTTTGGTATCCGTTCCTACGGAACGCAAAGCAAAGGTTCGCTGACGCGGGGGTATAGCTCAGTGGTAGAGCATTCGACTGCATATCGAGAGGTAAACGCGGATGCTCCCTTCTTCAGGGAAGTGAAGAGAAAAAAGTTTTTGAGAATTTCGAAGGCGGAAATGCTTTGTTCCGTTCTGTATATTTCTTGACAAAGGATTTTTGCATCCGTGACGGGGTGCGCGCGCATTGCAAAAATTTCCCTCATTCTATTTCTCTAACGCCCCAAAAGGAGTATAACTTCAAAAAAAAAAATTATAAATGTGTGTGTGTACGAGCAAAATGGACTTTCGGTCTCGATGAAGTTTGTTTATCCGCTCATCCCAGTCGTTAAAACTGAAAATTTTATATTTATATTACGTAAAACTTTATTTTATAATAAATTAAATTTTTTATTACAATATAATAAAAGAATAGTAAGACGTTTTTCATTATATGTACTATTCCGGGTTTCTACAAAAAGATTTTATACTCATTAGTACAATGTTTTACAAAACTTAATATTTTTGTAATAGAAAATACACCTTTTTTTCTTTCTTTTGTGGAAGAAATACCTTAAATAAAGGAGATGGAACAATGTATTAGCAGATTCGACATGAGAATCTAAATTTAAGAGGTCTCAAGGTGTTAAATTTCTCTAGAGGTCTGAAAATATAAGCAATCTCCAAACAGGCATAATTCTTTTAAATTTAAATTAAATGACTCGAATCTTTTGCACATTATTTATAAAAGAATGGTGCTTCAGAAAATGTTTAAATGTTAAAATGTTTAAAATATAATAATAATTTTAAAAATAGCCCATAAGCATATGAAAATTCTATAATAAATATTAAGTATTTGTTTTGCGTTGCACACGCTATTTTCTAAAATAGTATCTTCTGATGTATAAAACTTTATAGAATTATAAAATGTATCATACTCTTTAAACCCTACCTAAGTTTAGTATTATATATCTTTTGTATTTCGAAATATTTGTAAAACATTGCAATTTTTTAAATATTTTTTATAAATGTATTTTTTTATTTATTAAAATATATAAGTTATTACTCTATATAAAAATAGCTACAGTGTAATAAGAGTACATTTAACTTTATAAATCAACCTATAGCTAGTAATTAAAGCTACTATTGTAGAAAATAGCACGCATGACGTAAAACTTAATAAATATTTCTTATAGAAAAGTTTCTTATTTTCATATGCATATAATTTTTAAAATTATGATTATATTTTATACATTTTATACTTTTCTGAAGCCCCATTTCTTTATAAATAATGTATAAAAGATTCGAATTATTTAATTTAAATGTGAAAGAATTATACCTGTTTGAAAATCGTTTATATTTTCAGACCTCTAGAGAAATTTAACACTCTTGAGACCCCATAAGCTGGAATAGCTCCTAACATTTTGGTTGCAAATTCATGTAAATTACACAGGATTTCCCACTCAGCTATAAACCTTTTACTTCCATTCAGAATAATATATTTAAAAGAAAAATATTCCTCAACATGAGTAGCTACAAAGACAAAATAAACTAGAACCACACTCAGAATATGAAATTCAACTGAAGATCCTTTCAAAAGACCTAGACGTTGAAAGTTTGTGTAAAATATACAACCATATAGCACTGTTACTAAATATAATGGATGAGTATGCGATACTTAGATCACAGATTAAAATTATTAATTTGTGAGTAAATTACATAATTTTTTTAGTAACAAATACAATACTTTTTCTTAACTGCCTTTACATAAAGTACCTTTAGCAAGTTTTGATCTACTTTAAAAATTATTTTAAGATTAATTCTTCTAAGAGAGGAATGGATTCCCTAATTGTTCTAAGGATTTCATTTGTCGAATTTGTTTGAAGATCCCTGTTATAGTCGATATATAGTGAGACCGGAGCATGTTAAATCTATGGGAGCTGAAAGTCGTCCCCTTAGTGAAGTATGAAATTTTTGTAAGTTGGGTACCTGCTCAAATATAACATTTATCATTTAACCGTAGTTTAAAATAATGGATCCATCACCAATAGCTCTCGTGTTGCTTTTAAATGTTTTTTTTTTACTTCTAATGGGATACGGATTGGTGTTTTACCATTGCCGACCTAGTACATTCCTAGGGAGCTGGTATCTCTTTTTAGTGCGGCATCATATAGGCCAGTGATTCCCAAAGTTGTCTATGACGATCTGAAAGGGGTCCACGTCAACGAAAAAATAATTTGGGGGTTCATGAGGTGTAAATGGGGGTGAACGCTGTAGTAACTCTCATTAAACCAGATCATGTGACTTTAATTTTAAAAGAAAACTAAATCGAGCAGAAACCAGATTTTACCTACTTAAAAGATTTAAGTAGTAAATTTAATGAGGTTAATTTGTAGTTACACGGATTATCATTTCTTGCCAAAATTAAGCTAAGGAGAAAAAATAGTACGTCTTGAATTTTCCAGACAATCTGCCAGAAAAATGACGTTTTAACCTATGTTCTCTATTTAAATGCTTTTTATTCAGATTTTGAAACTAGGTTTGAGAATGCTTTGACGATGGTAATGAAACAGTAGGCACAATGAATTAATATCTCGTTACACTGAAAAAAAACAAATAAACAAATGGCATATTACAAGAGGAATAGATACTAACGAAATTAACTATTAGAGAATAAACACTAACGAAGATCTTAAAGTAAAGTTTAGAAAAGGATGTCAGCAATTTTGAAGCACCAGATTCCTCTCTTCCATTAAAAGTACTTGTTTGTTGTTCAGTTATTTTATGTAAAATTATTTTATGTATTAATTAAATTTTAATTTAATTAATTAACGTGTGTCTTAAATTTTAAACACTACACTTCACTGCAGTTGGAAATTTCAATCATATTTTAAAGTAAGGAACTGCATGCCAGCTATTAAAAAGACATTTAAGTTAATAAATTTGCAAACATTCAATAATAGGTAAATTGGGGCCTACCCTAAACTGAAAAGCATAGCAAAGGGTCTATGAGACAAAAAAGTTTGGGAATCTCTGATATAGGCGAATACCAATCACCGCCAGTAATTTTGGGGCCCAGTTTCCACCACACAGAGAGGCACCTGAGATCTGACGATGAGAACCTGTACTAAGATTTAATTTTTCAGAGAGCATCCAAGTCAAATAGACACTCTATGGATCTTTTACATGCGGTTAAATAATACAACATTGCCGCTGTAGATTTTCTGCATAATGAAAACCACCGACTTGGGCCGGGGTCGAACCAGCAACCATGAGTGCAGAAGGCCAACGACAAACCAAACACGCCACCCAGCAGGTATCTAAATAAACAATCAATGTTACAAATTTCGCAATCTTGTGATAAAGGCTGATATATTATATCTTGCAAATTCATTGTATGATAAATATTCTTTTAGATTTAATTCGAAAAGTTATTTAGTGTAATTAACCGGGAAAAAGCTACACAAACGCTTCAAAAACACAAATCAATCCAATGGCAAAAAACGTATATTCTCTTAAAAAAAGTGCATAAATGGATAATTTTCATGATATTTAATGTCACTTAGATTAGAATACATGTATAAAATTGTTTAAAGGGCGTTTTGAAAAAAAAAGAAATTATTTAAATACAATATTTTGGCAAAAAGATTAAATTAGAATAATCTTCTTTCAAAATGTTCTTCTCTTATAAAGAATCCTTCTAAAATAATAATATTTCGCTTATATATAAAGACTTCTCCAGAGTGTCTGAACTAGGAGTTTTGAAAAATTCACATTATTTTTTCAGTTACCACCTTTAATCCTCATTTTTCAGTTCACTGGAAATATCTTTGAGACAAATAAATAATGTTGTAAAATACTGTATGAATAAAATTAGTTGTATGCTGTAAATTGGAGAGAGAAAATGTCCTTAAAATACATTAATTTTAATATAAATTTATTTTTTTACGTTGAAAAATACAGTGTATCCCTCGACATTCCTTTTTCTTATTTTCCTTACACTTTATTTATTTATATTTGATGGATAATATGTGTAAAATAAATAGATATTAATTTATAAAAAATAATGAAGAATTACGTTTTTTATTAAATAGTGTTTACAAATTTAAAATTTGTTTTATGCGGTTTATAAATTATATAGAAAGATTAACTTCTGTATAACGAATTTTTCATATAACGAACTTTTTTTCAGGATTTAGCAACCTCGTTAAATAGAGGTCTGACCGTATATGTATATATATATATATATATACATAAACTAATATTTTTACAATACAGATCACAGAAAATGGTATTTTCTTAGAATAGTTTCAATGTTCCTTAAATTATATAACATTTAAATAAATGCAAATAATTCTGAAATAAAATAATTTATTGAAAGTTGACTCATTTGAATTTTTACATAGTTAGTAAAATCACACAATTTTGACATATTTGTAAGATAGAATATGAAAACAAAATATAAATCTTGCTTGCGACAGTTGGATAATAAATGTATGTTGATGACTCTTGTTGATTATGAAATACTATTTCATTGATAAATACGCTAAATTTGCAATATATTCTTTACCGTGTGAAGCTTGAATCCATTTTTCAATGTTATGTTATCTTTATTAGTGGAATATTAATTATACTGTTGAAGAAGTTTGAAACCAAATTTGAGATATCTTTCATTTTCATAAGTTTTTAGTATTCTGAACACACTTGATTGTTATTACCTTAAACTTATCTCAATAAATTACTGATTTGTTGGTTTCTTGACCATAAATACAAAACATATAATTTCCATTTTCATATCAAAATTTAATACCATAGTACCTAACTCTTTGGAAATTTTCATCTTTTCATATATTTAACCATTTTGGCTGTCACAATTTTATTCCTTACTTGTACGGAAATGTACATACAAGTGCAGAAATATTCAGCTATCCAATATTATACCAAAATAAAAAAATTAAAAAAATTACACTTGTGACACCCCCCGCTTCTGGGGTATCATCTCCTCATCCACGTGACTTAGATTTGTAGGGATAAGAGATTGACCACTCGAACCTTCCATAATAAAACTAGTTTATTATATCTCAATATATATTAAACAATGCAACACAAGTCTTACTTACAGGAAAACGATCAGGAATGATATGACGTCATTAACAATTCTTAGGAATTCTTGCGCATTCAATCCTACTCACTATCTTTATGATAAATTAACTTCTAAATTCTTATCTATAGCCGATTTCTTATATAACTAGATGGAATCCACTATATAGTTTGTCAGTTCATGGCATGCGAAACGTCATCTGTGTAATTAAGAGAATTAGGAGTGAATTGTTGTGTCTTCAAATAAGAATATGTGAACTGTGTTTGCACCAGCCCAACTGCGCATGCCCAGTAATTCTGATATGAATGTAAAAAGTGTTGTGAGTAAAAAATAAATGCCAGTCCACTAGAAACTGTGTCTAGACAGTGTTTGCACCATAAAATTGGTTATTGTGCTAGAGACTCTGGAGTCAACTGCTTAAGTGTTGAAGTTGACCCAAAATAGTTAATAATTTATCGCTTACCGCTATCTCACAGTGATCTGCAACCAAACTTTGTATCCGCTTCTTGTACTTTTTTCCTTTAATGTATAAATCTTCTATATATCTTATTATCCGACTTAATCCAGCTTCTATTCAATTTCTGGCTTCTAACCAAATTCTATTCGGCTCCTATAATACTCTCCGTCTTCCAGCCGACCTCCTCGCGAATGTAAAAGTACCAATATATGTAATCATTCCTAATCTGCGCATCACGTTTTCTTCTTGAGAAGGTTGGAATGAAATGTCATTCAATCCAATCCTCTCTAGAAGAAACTGCGATATGCAGATTAGTGAATAGATATAAAAGGGAGCTTTAGCATTCGCGAGTTAGTGGGATAGAAGCCGGATAGTAGAATAGAAGTCGGATAATAACAGAATGGAAAAATAACAGTAGAAGAACAGAATACAAGAAGAGACTGAAAGCCGAGGTGCTGATAGCCGTGAGATATTGGTAAGAGATTAATCGTAGAAGAGTAATTATAGAACGGACTTAAGCTTATTAAGGAGTCTACAGTAGATAAAGATTCTGAGGTTAGTTTCTCATAAAGATAGCGAGAAGGATTTCAGGCACTATTGACTTAGAATTGATAATTAAGAAGTATCACTCCTGATTATATCCCTCTAGTAAGACTTGTGTTGCGTTGATCAATATATATTTAGACAATAATAACTTAGATTTATGATGGAGAATTTTAGTGATCAATCATTTATTCCTACAAATCTAGGTCACGTAGATGAAGAGATGATACCCCCGGGACGTGGAGTATCACACTTTAAATATGTCTCTTTATCATCTTCTCCTTTTTTTACTCTTCATAGTCATTTTGATTCATTTACGTTTTGGTTCCTTTAGGGGAAAGGCACATTCAAGTGCAGAAAAATTCAGGAATTAATTTCAAAATAATATTCATGTCCAGAATCGTTTCTGTAACACTGCGACATGGCCATCGTTCGATAGCTATGTCGTGGGGTTTCAGCGTAAGTTAGAGGCCTTGGAATTCTCGGAATGATGAGACATTCTATAATTCTTAATTTGACTTTTATTAAGAATTTAACTTAAATTACTTAGATATCGAACAAACTTATATTAAGTGAGAATAAACCAACACACGTAGTCTTAACTAACTCAGATCGCGCAATTAGATCACTTATCAATATAAATATATTATATCCGCCTAATCTCGTCTCAATAATATACTAGCGTTCAGAATATAATCTTCCTTCCTTGGTTGAATACTCAACGGTTCAATCACTTTCTGTGATAGGCTGTTGGGCCTCGTGCAATAGTATGCACCTTGTAGTAATGGCTAGATATCCGTGATTCTTTGTAGGCCGTCAAATTACACTTCTACCTTTTCCAAACAGAACTTTCTAAATTGCCATCATGCTCACTAAACTTTCTATCCTTTTAAAGGTTATCTTATTTGCATCTATGCTTCGTTTCATTTTGATTTGGGTTGGAAAAGTTTTGCCATTAATCTGCTGTCAAAGAACTATAGAGGTTATGTTAGAGGAAGATGCGATATATGTCAAACACTTTCTTTGTCACTCTATTTCATTGTTCATGTAAGTTAAATTGTGATTTTTCACATTCTCTACAGAAAATCTACGTTCAAGTGTAATACGATCATCCAGGAATTATTTTTTTAATGATATTGGTATTAAAATAGAAAGCTCGTTTGTACGAGAGTCTTTCATTTCCTTAGAAAATCAAATAATGTTTTCGATTCTATCTCTTTCTGCAAGAATCGTATGTTAAAGAATGCAAGTTTTCACAATCAACTCTAAAATCATAAGCCTTTCTTTAATTCTTTATTGTCAAATGTTCTCATAGATGTAATGATTATGCACATCTATCATTCATTTTCTTAAGCAAATGTGCAAATCAGGTGTAGATCCATTCAAATATTTAATCTTGAAACAGAATTAAACTTTGGAGTATTTAATTAAGTACTTTCTCTTCTATCTAAATCTTAAGCTCTTCATGTAAGTTCTTTATTCCTTCTACAGCACATGTACATTCAAGTATGGAGTTATCCAGAACCCTTATCAATATTAACGTTTCAATTTCAGAATGGCTTCTCTTACGCCCCTTCGGATATCTCAATTAGAAATATCATACTAGTTAAAGCACATTTTTGTTCTCCTCTTTGGAAATTCAACTTCTTTGATGTTTAGAAATCCTTTTTTATTATTATTTATAATTTCCAAACCCACTCTGAAATATATCGTATAGTTCTTCAGTCGTTTGGGTTCTAAGTCACAGCAAATTCCTTCTTAACATTTTCCTACATTAAAAATTCTTATTCAAGCTTGCAGGATATAGAACTCTATTGAATATTAAGGAAGCTATAACTAATAGGTTAGAGATGATTCACAGAAAAACATTGTTTTCCCTGCAGGCGTAGACTGAAAAGTTGGAATTGTAAGTCAGATTGAGTACTTTGGCACTAGACATTTTGTGATAAAAATTTAACAAGCATATAAGAACAGCCCAGGCTGTCTTGCCATATTACAACTGTTTCTATGGGGTTGGTTATCTCACAAACAGGATCTAAGTGTTTTAAAACAGTTAGTGTATGGTATCTAATGGAATCCTTATTTGAACGATGTTGTAAAGTGGTTTAAAATGTTGTCTCATATATAAAATATAAAGTTACACTCTTGCACAATTAAAAATATTTTCTTGATAATATATGTAGTATTTTGAAAGCGTATTTTTTTATTTGAAAAAATGTCACTAATATTTGTAAAATCATACTTTTATGTGATGTAAAACGTCTTTTCATACTAACGGAATTTTTTAAATATATTTAACATTTTTTTTTAAATCGGAGACTGCATTTAATCTAGCTTCAATGCCTAAAGCAATGCAAAACTTAAAGATTGACGGAGATTTAACGATCGGAATTACTTTTCTGATTTTCTTCGTTTGTTTTGCTCCTGTTTTCGTTTTTGTCTGAATATTTTCTGGTCATTTGCAGCAGATAATTGTACTTCGAGGTTTAATGCTCCGCATAGTTTATAAATAATTTCTGATTGCACAGTCGGAATATATTTCATACGTTTTCTTTGATCACTGAATTTACTGATCCAAATTTCTCCTTCCTCAATGGGAGCCAGTCGAACATCTATGTCTAACCCTTCACATATCTTAAAAACCATTATGGAATATACCTTTGGAATTTCTTTCATCTGAACATTTGGCTTCTGAAACTCTAAAATCTGATTTTCTGTGTGTGCCTCATTCTTTCCAAGATCCCATGTGAAACTTATTTTGAGGATTTCGATAGCAAATACGTATGCAGTGATTTGAAGAAAAGAAGGCAAATGACCTTGTATAAACGTAGCCATCACACAAGAAAAAGTAAGTAAAAACTTAACCTCAAATATTAAATTAACCATGACAGTATCTGTAGCTACAGGTGATTGAAACAAATCAGAAAGTTCTCAAAATTTACTCAAAACACAAAAGGCAGCTATTTCAAAAACAAATGTCCCATGTAATGAAACGAAAAGGACGTTTTGGTGCTTTGTTTACAGCTATTATTGAGCTGTATTGTTTATTATTAGCATTGTTGTATTAAAATTTAACTATATTGTTATAAAGAATTATAATGGACCTTGTGTTTTAAAATACCACTCATTGTTGATTTGTATAATATTCTTTTAAAACTACTTTTCTTTATTAAATGCTTTGGCCCCATAGTATATCCTTCTTATCTAAGCCAGTCAATTGCATTTTCTAAACTGTAACGTCACTATGAGTCAAACTTAAAGGTTAGAACCTCTCTGCAATAAAATTTATGCATCATAAATATAGGCACCTTCATAGTCTCTTTAAAATTTTAATCGAATAATTTATATAACAGTATGATTTTTAAGTTCCTAAATGTATATATAACCACATTCGGTATTGTTTACATAACTTGATAATTTTCGTTTACCCAAATATTTGCATTGCAGTCTGTCTACTCTTCTATGGTATTGCACTTTCACAGTCAGGTTGTGTATGTCAGAAAATCACAATTCAAAAGTTAACATCAAACGTATTTTACATATTTGTTTTCTTATCCTTTGCTGCCTTGTATTTATGAAGTCATGCATAAACATATATTTTTGAGGTTTTTATAAGGTATTTTAAATGGATTTGCACACAAAGCATAACTGCAGCAATTACACTTAAAATATAATCAAAATATCTCATTACAGCAGTGCTTCTTAAACTTTCAATTATTGCGACCCAATGTTCAATCATAATTTTCGTCGCGCGCCCCTTCATACAATAACAATGAATTGAATTTGATAATACGACACTTTGGCGTTAAAGCTACAATACGACTTCAATCTCTCCACCGCCGGCGTATATAAACGTTCCGTTCAGTCAGTGCGTAAATTGCCCTAGACGTATATATACGTCTTTCCGAAATACGATTTGTTTTTCATTGTTACTCACTAAATTATCACCGATAATTTTGTTTGATTAATAATAAAATGATCTTAACAATGTTTGCGAAGGATTTACTTATTTCAGAGGATTTTCCAATTTTTATTACCTTTCTTACCCTCCTCCCCCAGCACATCAAATACACCACATACGCTTGAATACGTGCAAAATGGTGGCATTATGGAGAGAATCGCGTAACTTTTAATCCACAGTAAGGGGATTAATTCTAAATCGTATAAATTATCAAGATAAGTGTTGATTTTTGCATATAATTTTATATATGACACACACACACAAGCCCGTTCGATCACTGGTAATTATTAAACTTGTGCTTAACTTAGTATAGTTAAATTATTTATAAAGTAAATTGTGCAGTACTGATACTTTTTAAATGTATTGTATCAGTGTAAATATTTTTTTTATTTTTCATTATGTCAGAATGTATTTAGTTTGTTTACTTTCAATAAATTAATTTTTTTTTAAAATAATCTTTATTTTCGACTTTTTAATATTCTCGCGCCCCACTTCTAGGGTTATTACGCCTCCCTAAGGGACGCGCCCTACAGTTTGAGAAGCGTTGCATTACAGTTTTAGACAAATTGTGTTTAAGTGAGGGTTTCTCAAACTGTAGGGCCCGCCCATCTAGAGGGTGGGAAAACCCTACGGGGGGTGAGAGCATGTTGAAGAGTCGAAAACAAAGGATTATTTAAAAAAATTATTAACTTACTGAAAGTAAACAAACAAATATATTCTGACATAGTAAAAAAAATACTCATTTACAATAAAATACGCTTATAAATGTATCAGTACTAAACAATCTATTTTCTAATTAATTTAACAATACTAAGTTATGGACAAATTTAATAATTACCCATGTATTTGTCATATACAAATATATATGCCAACATTAAAACTTATCTTCATAATTTATAAATGACGATTAAAAATTACGTAATTGTTCCCCAAATGCTGCCGTTTAGCACGTAAATAAGCGTACGTGGTGTATTGAGGGGGGAAGGGGGTAGAAAAGGAATAAATAATCAAATCCTCTGAAATAAGTAAGTTCTTCACAAACACTGTCAAGGCCATTTAATTGCTCTCCAAAGTCTTAGGAATAATTTTATGGATATCAGTTCACAGAAAAGATAGTACTTCAGAAAGACGTGTATGTTAGTCAGGGAGCAATTAATGCATTAGCTAAATGAGACGTTTATATACGTCGGAGATGGCACAAGCTAAAGGTATGCAACGTATTAATTTGACACATGCGTCATTTTGTTCGTCTGCTATTAAACTACAAGCAAACACAAGTTCAGACTGCCAAAAACGAACGTCTTTGATTTATCGTTCAGTGATCATGCCGAATTTTGTGCCTGAAAAAGAACATTGTGTCACGCATTGCTTTTCTAATTTAATCAAAAGAAAAGGTCAGTTGGAAATCATCGTTAGCTGGTAGAAACATGGTGAACACGCTCCATGGATTAGAACATGTTTCGACACTTTAAAAGAGGTGATTTCAATGTGAAAGACAGAGAGCTCTGGTAGGCTATAAAAGTGCGAAAAGGAGCAATTACAGGAGTTATTGGATGATGACCCAACTCTAACTCAACAGCAATTGGCAAAAACATTAAATGTGTCACAAGAAACACTCAGCAGACGTTTAAGAGCAACGGGGAAGATCAATAAATTGGGTAAATGTTTCCCACACCATTTGAACGAACGTCAAATGGAAAAACGCAAAGTCATTTGTGAAATACTGCTTCAACGCCATGAAAGAAAATAATTTTTGTATCGAATTGTGACGAGTGACGAAAAATGAATTTATTTTGAAAACCCGAAGTGGAAAAAACTATGGCTTTCACCCGGCGAAGCCAGTTCTTCAAAACCAAGGCCAAATCGCTTTGGCAAGAAGACCATGCTTTGTGTCTGGTGGGACTAGAGCGGTATTGTGTATTAGGAACTCTTGAAGCCTGGTGAGACCACGCTTTGATCGAAAGACGACCGAAATGGGTCAGAAGATATGGCAAAGTGATTTTATTATGAATATGGATAAACCCACTTCTAAGTTATATATTTCAAAAAATTTAGTCCATCCTCTGTAGAGAGGTTTGAGCTCTATACGGACAAAATATTACTATAATAATATTTTTCACAAAAGGCGAATATTTTAAAAATGGTTCATTCTATGTTCATTTTTTGTCAAAATATTGTACTTAAATAATTTTTTATTGTAATACTATTCTTAAAACAATTTTATATACATTTTTGAATCTAAGTGACACTAAATATCATAAATATTATCCATTTATACGCTTTTGCAAAATCACGGTTCCGAACGTAGTCGGATACCTTAAAATAATTATACAATCAGCTTAGATAATGCGCACTTTTTTTTCTATAGCGCGTTGCGTGATTTGGAACAAAACATTTTAGATAATTCTTTCATAATTATTATATTTTTCTAGAACTTTCCCTTTGTATATATATAACTAATACCCTCATCTAAAATATCCTTCTTCATGGCTGAGGACAAGGAAAACTTTTATAATCCTTAATGTAACTGCTTACGTTTCTGAATCAATGTTTGACTGAAATACATTTATTTTATCTTTGATTTTTGTGTAGGAAAAAATCAAGCTACTAGAAAGAGCTAGAGAAGGAGGATGGTAGTTGCTATAAAGTGGTGAATTTTAAATATCTGATATTAAGCATTTTTTTAGTAAAATAAGAATCAAGATTTTAAATGTCTTTTATGAAGATCGTGTTTTTTTGTTTGAAATATGTTACTTAAAATCTGATACCTGAAAAATTTATAAATATTTAATTATTTCATATTATGTATACATGTTATTTAAAGTATGATAAAACGGGAATTAACTAAGGATTTAGCTCTAACACCAATGATCTTTTTATTTTCAATGCAGTTTTTTGCTATGAACACCATGTATTTCAAAAAATTTTTCTATAAGAAAATAAGTAACAAGCTATAACATTTTTGGCAATCATAAATATATTTTAGAAAAAGAAAAAAGTTCATTACCTTATAATTCTGTTAAATATGTTGTGTAAAATATATATATAAACTAAATATATACTTTGAATTCCACATAGAGCGTTTCTGAAATTCGTATAACTTTTATCGAATTTTACATAAAAAACATTTTAAGAAGTTTAAACTGTGGTTGTAATTTATCAATTTTTGTCATTATTTTAATTCATAAGTACCAACTAAATAACATAAATTACTAAAAGTATGGCATTTAAGAAAACTGTCCCCGAACGTAAGCAGATACCGTAAATTTATCCCCTTTAAAACTCTATTTAATCAAAACAGCATATCGTGGCGTTTATGGTTTCTAAGAACCCCATTAGATTACTTTTATCACCAAATAAAAATATACTTATTTTTGAATATTAAAAAATAATTATTCTTAGCATTAATTACATAATTTAATTTTAATTTGTGATAGAATTCCATTTGAAATGTTATTTTTTTCACGCGTAATATTTTGTTTCAGCTTGGTGCACTAAAAAAATAACTATGAAGAATAAAAATACAATATCGTATTATTTCAGAACCACATACTGGTTTTATAGGCTTTACATATAACAAGAAAAATTATTTGTTACAAATGGAATTTTTTTAGAAACGTATCTATCACATTTTAGAAGCTAATCAAACTTATTATTAATTTTAATCAAAATATACATGCAAAATGGCTGAATCACACTAACAAAAAAAAAGTAAAAAAAATACCAGGACACCAAAAGTCTGTTAACATTTTAAAAAGTCTTTAATTCATGGCATAATGTAGGTAGAGAGGTAAGCTTTGACATGCATACTCATTGTATTTTATTGAAAAAAATGTTCAAAAGATGACCAACAGATGGAGCTGGGTAGTAAAACGTCAGTGACGTTGCATGTAAATCGGAACAAAATCAGCTGTAGTCAGAGAGGAAACGAATGCATCAGCAATTCTCTGTATGTTGTCTTTACCAGAAATTGTTGGTAAATATGTACTATTAGAAGGAAGAGTCCGTTACTGCAGCTTT
>BMAV01017810.1:645977-669039 GCA_019973955.1 Trichonephila inaurata madagascariensis | reverse complement strand
AAAATTATTCAAGAAAGTAGTTAATTTTAGGATTGCAATAGTAAATTAGATGATCAAGTGTATCCTGTAAAAAATAGACATAATTTGATATTAAAGAAAAATAAAACTATTCATGAAAAATTGAGTGTCAGTAATAAAAAATATTCTTTTTTTTTTTTATAAAACATGTCTTCAAAATAATCAATACCTGTTTATAAAAATCGATAATCCTTGCATAATTCAATTCAAGTGAATTATTGAAGGACAACCAATTAAAGAAGGTAAAAAATTATATTAATCTTTCACATAAAAAAAATAATGAATAAAAGTTTATAAATTTTTACTGAAATAAAATTTTTAGTAAATATATATATATTGGTATTTTAAAACCAGATTTTATAAATCATATATTGAGTTTTACCTTAAAAATTATTATGTAAATTATCAAAAATAGTTCACATAAAAATATCACATAAAAATAATATATAAAAAATGTATAAGATATACAGTAAAGATAATAAATAAAAATGTAATAAATAAAGAAGATAACAGAGAAAAACTTTTAAAAATTAAACTTTTTCATAATCAATAGTATTTTCTCAAATTTCTATAATTTTTAATTTCATATTTAAGAAACAAGAATTCTTAAATTTAAAAGAAAATATCAACTGTTCCAAAGAAAATTGTGAATTTGGCTTATAAAAAGAATTATAAATGTAAAAGAACTGTTTTATGAGTGTTTACATGTACAAATTTCTTCGATTTTAATCTCTTCGTTTACACTAAAATTATTACTCTAAAACTCTTTGAAAATTTGTTAGCATTCAAAATAAACCCAAAACTGACATTAAAAATTCATTTTTTTTTTATGTATTCTCTTAAAAAAATGTAATTATATTTCGGACTATATTATGTTGCGGAAGAACCGCATTCCATCATTTTTTTTCTGACTTCTTATTTCGTGTTGTTCTAAATCTGTGACGTAGCCAGATTTAATAGACGGCAGCCACATTTGAATGAAACTCGCTCTGTTTGGTGATCTTGGCGTATTTTGAACTGGTTAAAACCTCGAATACTGAAGAGTTGCCAATTATTCGCTTATAATTACTTAAAAACATTATTTAGTGCAATTATTTTACAACAAAAGGTCTTTAAAACTCTAATTTGTAAGTGTATTCAGACTTTTGACAGGAGTGGTTGTAATTATTTGGTGGTCATTTTTGGTGAATTTTATTACTGTTGTTTCAATAAGGAAATTTTGAAGAATCACTGATAGAGGTATGTTGATTTTCTGAAGCGAGATTTTAATAGTAATTATAGCATAAACACGCAAGATGATTGCCTATACTTCCAGTGCATATAAATTGGTAACCAGTTTCCGTACAACTAACAGACATGATTACAGCTTACCTGTAATATGGTCGGGAATTGCAATATGAGAAGAATACTAGGTATTTGGGTTTTATTTTGGATTATAACAGATTCTGTGCAATAAGCATATACAAACTTTGAAGAACAAATGTAGGAGGAGACCTAATATCCTGAAATATATTTCTCTATCAAGACTGGGGACAGATATCACCACTCTGAAACTAACATTTACTTCTCTTATTAATATAAATCTTGAAATGCCTTCTATTTTTATGTTTCCGATTCCAATCTTAACAGGCTGGAGAGAGTTCATGTCAGGGCAGTAAAAATCATTTTTGGCCTGAAGCATAGCACTCCCGACAATGTTTTTTTCGAGTGCGAGTCATTGAAATTGAGTAGAAACTCTGGTCTTGTGAAATGCTATAGAAAGTTAATTAGTTACAGTGACTTAAGTAGAACCTCCTATCTCATGAACTGGGATAATAATTGTAGATTGAAAAAAATATTCCATTCTCTCTAACATCTTCACGGCACTTAATTACTCTGCTGCCACTTCACCATATTGAACATATCTAAGACCATGTTTCAGCCTGGCCAAAGTATTTCACTTCCATACGGAACCTTACTACCCAGGTCAAAAAGCTAATGACAATCGGAATTTTATGAGACATATGGCCTTTGAAACTCTTGATCATATACCTTGTGATGCTCTTCAAATTTATACTGATGGCAGCAAGAGTGATCAAAGCCATACTGGCAATGGTGCCTACCTTAAGATCATTGCTTCTACTCTCAGTTTCAAATATAGAAATTCATACTCGTGTTTTATTTTCCGATCAGAACTAATTGCTATAGAAAAGGGTCTTAAGGTATCCGACTTGTATTTGTCCAACTCCTATTTGTACATGTTTTGTACACGTGTCGATAGTTCTTATGATTCTTTAAATACGAAATAACGAGCTTACCATTTTTTCAAAAGCGACTTCTTTATTCGAACGAATAACACACACAAAAAATAAACGAAAGGAGGATTGTTTCATATCCCCCTGTCAGAGGGAGCGGTGAGCAGGGATGACGTAATGAGTACGTAACATCCCGCCCCACGCTGAAATAACAAATTTCAACTATACATCAATATAAAAGTGGACTGTTACAAATTATCAAAAAACACAAATTGTTACAATATTCAATGCTAAATTCTCCAAATTATGCACAAATATCAAAATAGGGAATACAAATATAAAGCAATAATATAATATAAATAGCATGCAAGAAAAAAATACAATTATGCAGAGGATTTTAAACTTGCTACTGGCAGAATTGCGATGCTATTGATAGACCTTTTCAAAATTTTATCCTTTATTTTTACTTTAACAACACGCACCAGACCATCAGAACCAGGTATAACTTCCGTGATTCTGCCTAAGCTCCATTTGCCCATTATCTTCCTTTATTCACACTAGAATTCCTATTTTAACATTATTTTGTTTAAATAACCATTCAGTCCTTTGTTGTAGATTAGAAAGATAATCTCTTGGGCCATTTGACCCAAATAATTTGTACCATTTTTGTCAACATTTGCCACTTATCCAATCTATTTATCTTTAAATCAATCAAACTAGGCTCGGGAATAGCATTTAAAGGTCTTCCAATTAATAAATGGCCCGGTGTGAGGATTTCACAGTCATCCGGGTCATTAGACAATGGACAGATAGGGCGCGAGTTTAAAATTGCCTCTACTTGGTTCATGACAGTACTAAATTCCTCATATGTTAACTTGACATCTCCAACAACTCTTTTCAAATAATATTTAAAGGACTTGACTTCCGCTTCCCAGAGCCCTCCAAAGTTAGGTGCTCTGGGAGTAGAAAAGTTCCAATTAAAAAAATATATTCTCTGATACATAATATGCCGCCAACTCTTCATTTGGATTACATACCATCTGGTACAAGCTTTTTAGCTCTCTTTGAGCCCCAACAAACGTTTTAGCATTGTCTGTGAAAAGTGTTTTGCTAATTCCACGCCGACCAAAGAATCTTTTTAACGTGGCTATAAAGGCGCCAGTCGTTATGTGACGTCTCTCGCGTCCTTCCGCTAACATAACTCCTATGTTCTTTGACGGCCACGATTAATGGCAAAACTTTTCCAACCCAATACCAAGAAGATAAACGAAGATAATATGTAAATGAGATATACTATAAAAGGATAGAAGTTTTGATGATAAGATATAGCGTGGCAAGCTTAGAGATAGTTTAGTGTGGAATTATTCTGATCGATAGCGTGGCAAGCTTAGAGATAGTTTAGTGTGGAATTATTCTGATCGATAGCGCGGCAAGCTTAGAGATAGTTTAGTGTGGAATTATTCTGATCGATAGCGCGGCAAGCTTAGAGATAGTTTAGTGTGGAATCATTCTGATCGATAGTGCGGCAAGTTTAAAGATAGCTTAGTGTGGAGTCTTGCAGATCAAGAGTTAGCAGTCCGATAGTTTTGGAAAGAATAGAAGTCCTATATAAAGAAGTTGGAATCTTCATATATAAAGTGAATTATAAATATCTCTATAGGTGAAAGAAGGAGATCTGTAAAAGGTAATATTTGACATAGGTATTTAGATGAATCGGTTTATTAACTATAATTAAGATAAAGGATCTAGTTGCGTGATCTGACTTAAATACAAGGTTTAATTGGGTGTTAACTCTCACTTTAATTAAAATTGTCAAATTAGAATTAAGTAATATAAGTTATTCTTAATAAAAGTTGTATTAAGAACTACTATGTCTCATCATTTTGATAATCCCACACCTCTAGCTTACGCGGAACCGGAACGACATAGTCATCACAGGATGGCTATGTCGCAGTTAAATCTGTAATAATTTCAAAATGAGGGGCTCTGGTAACAAAAACAAACAAAAATGGTTACATAGATTTTATGATACATACCTTTTCGCTGTCCCTTACATTTAATATAGAATGGCCCTCTAAAAATCGATCCCACAGCAATTAAATACAAAACCCTGGTTTACACGTTCACTTAGAAGTGAACCCATCAATTGCACGCAAAATTTAGGTTTAGATTTGAAACAAGCATTGCATTCGTGAGTAATTTTACGAGCTAGAGATCTGCCATTTAGAATCCAGAATTTCTGCCTAACAAAGGATAAAAGTGCTTGAGGTCCAGCATGCAAGTTTCTTATGTGATAGTACAACATAATTAATTTTGAAAATTTATGAGTATGAGGAAGGACAATTGGAAATTTTGAGTTAAATGACATATCTGAATTTACCAATCTTCCCCCAACTCTGAGAAGACCTTTCCCATCCAAGAAAACATTTAAAAATTTTAACTTGCTTGTTTTAGGAATTTCCTTACCTGCAGCCAAACATTTAATTTCTTCATAAAAACTCTCCTGATGTACAGTTTTGACTAAAGCATTTGTAGTTCCTTCCAGTTCTTGATTTGTAAGAACACCAGACTGTTTAGAGGCAGGATACTTACAATTAAAGTAGAACCTGAAAATATAACTTACAATCCGAACAAGTTTAGTAAAACTGTTTGTAATATTTAAACAATTATCAAGGAATACAGATGGGCCTGAATGGGTGACGAAGGTGTATACAATGTTAGGGTTTTTAAGTTCTTCGAAAAAGTTGTCGTCTTTCTGTGAAACGACTGAGTCTGAGTTCAAAGTTTTGTCCTTCAAAAAGAAAGGACCTGTCCACCAAAGTTTATCTTGAAGTGGTAACTTAGTTGCACCTCTTGAAATTAAATCAGCCGGGTTGTTCTTTGTTTTTACATGGTGCCAGGAAAAGGCCTGAGTCAATTCATGAATTAAAGACACCCGATTTGCTACAAAGACTTTCAGAAGGTGTGGCTGCGTTTGAATCCAATCCAAAACAACTTCCGAGTCCGAAAAGAGATGAACTTCGTCAAATTTTAAATCAATAATTTTAATGATCTTTGCGGCAAATTTCGACAACAATGTCGCAGCAAGCAGTTCGAGCCTAGGTATTGAAAAATTTTGAGTGGGACAACGCGAGTCTTGCTGCAAAGTAATCTTATCTGAGTTTCGTTTGCGGTCTCAGATTTTACGTATAGGCATGCTCCATAAGCTTGGGCTGATGTATCTGCAAATCCGATCAGTTGAACTGCAACAGAATCCTTCAGTAAAATGCGCAAAGGTATTTTCAAGTCTTTCAATTGATGCAGTTCGTCCACGTATCTCTGGAAAGTTTCGATTTCTTGACGAGGCAAGTTTTGATCCCAGTCAATTTTTAGTAACCAAATTTTTTGAATCACCATTTTATCTTTAATGATTATCGGTTGAAGCAGTCCTAGTGGATCGTACAATTTTGAGATAAATGACAAGGCGGTTCTTTTAGTAATAGTCACTGGAACCTCCTTCAAATTCATCTGATACATGAAGATGTTCTCTCTAGGTCTCCACGACAATCCCAATGTTTTTACTAGTTCATCGTTTTCATTGAATAGGAACTCCTTGTTTTCAATAGGCACGTCTTTCAACAATTCCTCACTGTTGAAGCTCCACTTGTAAAGAGGAAAACAGCCTTCTTACATCAAGCCAATTAGTTGTCGTTGCATCTTTTTAACAGTAGTGATGTCGTCTGCTCCTGAGAAAATGTCATCCATGTAGGTGCTATTTTGGATAACTGGAGCGGCAAGTGAGTACTTGTGCTTCCCTTCATGGACTAGTTGTAGAAGGCATCTAGTAGCTAAATATGGAGCTGGTTTGGTCCCATACGTAACCGTTTTCAAGCGATAAGACACGATATCATCTTCAGGCGATGATCTCCATAAAATTCTGAGAAAATCTTGATGCTCCTATACCTTTATTTGTCGAAACATCTTCTTTATGTCACTCGAGAAAGCCACGACATATTTTCTAAATCTTAAAAGAATACCAAACAAATCAGGTTGAACAGTGCCTCCTTTAAATAAAATGTCATTCAAAGAGTTTCCATACCTACTTTTGCATGACGCATCAAACACGACTCTTAGCTTAGTCGTTTTGCTCTCAGGGCGAATCACAGCATGGTGAGGAATGTAATAATATAATCATGGCTCCTCATCTTTAACTCGCTGCATGTGATCAAGATCCTCATATTCTTGTAGAAATTCGACATATTTACCTTTTGTATCCGGCTCTCTAACAAATCGCCTTTCCAACATTTTTAATCTTCGAATAGCTGTAGGCTTAGACTGTCCCTGTTCAATGTCACTGTCTTTCATGGGCATCTCGACGCAAAAACATCCGTTAGTGTCCCTAATCATAGTTTTCAAAAAATGTTCATCGCATTTCTTAAGTTCGGCACTAACAAACTTGGTGGCTACAATTTCTTCTACTTCCCAGAATGATTTTAAAGTATCGTTTAGACTTTCAAAGTCTCTTGTGATCAAACCACAATGCGATAAGCCACTTGAGAACCCCGAGGTGTTACCACTAATTATACAGCCAAATTCAGTATTTTGTAAAATCAAGTTACCATTATCTAATTTGTATTTGCCATCTTTCAAAATATCAAAGAAAATATCTGCTGATAATAAGACATCGATGGAATTACCTATATTAAAAGTGGGATCTGCTAGATTCACATCCTTTGGAGACACAATATGTGAAATATCAAAGGAATTAACAGGTATCATATTTGTAATTTTGGTTACAACATGAAAATCCACACAACACTTGTATATGATCCAGAACCATTTGAAATTACCCCTTTGACCTTTGATTTTATATTAATATTCGAACCTCCCAAACCAGAGACCGACATATCAGTTTTTAATTTACGCAAATTCAAGAAATCTGCCGTGCTCGACCTCAATAGCGCAACTTGCGACCCGCTGTCTGCGAGAACGTGTAAGGGAACTTTTTCCCCAACAGAATTTTCGACATAACTAATGCTAGTCGATAAAATATCATTTTTATGTTTCTGGTAAGCGGAAACATTCATGTTTACTCCCGAAACCTGACCTTGAACAATGTTGTTTTGAGTACTCGGAAAATTAAAAGAATTCCTATCAGTTTTATTTTGCTTATTTGTTATGCCAAAATTTTGAAAACAAATCTGTTCGAACCCATCATCTTGGTGCCTGGTGTCTGGTTGGGATGACTCAAATTGTTGCCTTTCCTGAATTATTTCATTAACAAAATGTAGCAACCGATCGTGGTTCTTTTTGCAAAAACAAACATGCTTAGATTTGCATTGTGATACCCTATGGTTTGGTTTCAAGCATTTTAAACATAAATTCAAAGATTTGACAGTATCATACCTCTCTCTAACAGGCATGTTTTTAAATTTATCACAATTATACAGGTCATGTTTCAAGAAACAAAGCTTACATTTTTTGTCAATATTTGCATCTGTATGCAACATGAAGTTTTTGTGACTTGGAGAGTCTTTAAAATTTTGTTTGCCTTTTGTCCCTGCGGGTGGCAGGTTTTCTAAAAATAAACAACGCTTATGCAAAAAGGCCAAAAAAAATCATCCCACTTAGGAATGTCAGTACTCTCCAAAGTCATTTTGAAAAGACGCTTTGTCTCTGTATCCAAAACCTGCATGACTAATTGCATCAACAACAATTCCGAGAATGTACTATGTTCAATTTTCAGTAACTTTAATGCCCTCAAATATTTAATACAAATGTCAACCAAATTTCTTAAATCAACATGGGAATCCACCCTAATTTTTTCATATTTTAACATCAACAAAGCATTTATGTGTTTGTTTATATAATTAATCTTTTGTTCTCAAACCTCTGCTCTAGAGCCAGAAACAATGAATCGTATGCGTCATCTACAGTCTGGACACACATTTTTTGCAATCCCCATTAAACACGATTGTAAATACTGCAATTTTTGTTTATCATTTAAACCACAATTTTCAATTATTTCTTTAAATTACTCTTTAAAAACAAACCAGGTTTCAATATCACCATTAAACTGGGGTAGCGATAATTCTGGTAGCCTAGGTCACGCTTTAATAACATTAGACACAACATTCGAACCCTAGTCAATTTCATCGACACAACTATATATATTTAAAGTTTATTTGTGTTAAATTTATGATATTTAGCTGCTATTTAACATGGCTAGTTCAGCAACAAAAAAAAAAAAAAGTGCAAGACAGTAAGTGTAGCAGAGAATTTCAAACTTGGTGGACAGAGAAATATGGCATGATCAGTAAAGGCGACAATGCAGTGTGTGTTTTATGTTCTGGAACAGTGGTATGCAGAACATCGTCTGTAAAACGGCATTTTGAAACAAATCACAAATCCTTTAGTGAAAAAAGATAACCAGGGCAAAAAAAAAATTTAATTGAAAATGCAATAAAAGACAGAAATAAACAGTCGACGTCTATAATTAAATATGCAAACAAAAATTGTCACATAAGTGCGGCAAGTTACTTGGCTGCAAATGCCATTGCTCGTCATGGTAAACCTTTTCAAGAAAGAGAGTTTTTGAGTGAGTTTGGGGTTTTTTGGTGCAAGAGCCAATTCTGGCTATACTGCGCCAAACAATTGTTAAAACATTAAAAGTATAAAATCACTAAAAAGTTTGGTTAAATTTCAGTTTAAAAATTAAAATCACAAATTATATATAAAAGCCATTTTCAATAAATTACAAAACAAACAAGGATTGGTGAGGAGAATTCCCCACCAAATTCGAAAAGTATTGATAAAAGACAATCTTAAAATATGTATAATGTTTTTTTTAAATCAATTTATAAAAAACGGAGATTGGTGAGGAGAGTTCCTCACCAAGTTCGATATGTATTGCTGAAAATATTTACTTTTTATTTCTGGTCGGAGTTAAGAGTAAAGAGTCTTTATAATACGTTTTTCCATTTTTTTTTTTTTTTTGACATAATCTGGATTTGAGTCTTCATCGTCCACGTCATATACGATCATGTCTTCCTCATCCGTTGTATACTCATCAGGTGCTGGTTTTCTTGGTCTATGTGGAGTCATTTTTATGTCTATTATTTGTTTAAGTACTCTTTTCTTTCTTCTTATATCTCGAATTTTTGTTTTTTTCTTTAAATTCTGTCTTATAGAGGCAAAAGGAACTTGAATATTTGAGTTGGATGAGGAAGCGGGTATGATTGAGGAAGATGTCTCATTGATGGAAGGTGTATCATTAGATGTAGGAATAGGTGGACACTTCAAAGGTGAACATTTTACGTTTGTTACGTTACGTGCCTGAGTTGATGTAGATGATTTGGTAACTGTGGGAATTTTGGAAGGCATTGATGGTTTCGGAATGGATATTAAAGGTTGTAATAGTTTCAAAGGAGGGCATACTATTTTTGTAATGCTTTCATCAGTTTGGGTTGTTGTGGTTGTAATTGAGGATTTGGTTGCTTGGGCATATGTTTGAGATATTTGTGGTAGTATTAATTTTCGAGCTTCTGGATAGGAGATATTTTTGTTTGTTTTGATTTCTTGAATTTTCTAATTTCCATTTTGAACAGAGTTTAGAATCAGACTGATGGGACTCTGAACAATTAATACATTTAGGCTCTAGACTTCAATCTGTGGAAGCATGTCCAGCAGATACACATCTAGAGCAAGTAAGTTGACCACGGCAAGAAGTTTGGGAGTGACCGAACCTCTGGCACTTAAAACAGCGCAGAGGATTCGGTATGTAGGGACGGATCTTACAGTTAAGGTATCCAGCTTTTATTGTAGACGGAAGTTTAGGGCTATTGAAAGTTAGTATTAAATGTTTTGTAGGAACAGTTTTATTATCTTTTTTTATATTAATTCTTCTGACCTGAATCACACCCTGATCTAGGATTTCTGCTTCAGGAGTGGTCAACAGGTCAGGTTCGGAAATTACACCTCTGCATGAATTGAGAGATTGGTGCGGAGTTATTAGTATGGGAGAATTTAGAAATGTTTTCACGAGTAGAAAAGATTTGGTTTGTAAAGCAGTCAAAGTTTCAATAAGTATGTCACCGGACCGTAAGCGTTTTACTGATTTTGGTTCACCACCTATTCCAATAAGAGCTTTATTAATCGCGAACGGGGATTTTGTGTGCATTTAATTATTTGGTAAAGAAAGTATCAAAAATCTTGTACGAGCGGCAATTATATCGATGTCTCAATTGGGTAAAACAAGGCTTTTACCCGGGCACAGTTGCATTGGATCCATAAAAACGCTTACACAACTTCGTTCTGGCGTGCCTCCACCCACCACGGTGTCCAACAAGGGAGGCAGTGTGCCGGTCATCTGGCAAATACCAGGCACGGTGCTTACCCAGAGTACACCCAGAATATAGTGAAACAGTCCAGGGCAAGGATCCAACGTGTAAACCCGCCACCCCTTATCTGCAGCACTAACCCTAAAACAGTGTCTCTCCGGGGACACCGAAGAGAGGTACTACCAGCCGATTGACAAAAGTGGGCTCACTCCTGCCTCCCGTCTACAGCGAAGAGTGGGCTAAAGGTATTCCCAGGACACCATTTTCCTCCTCATGGGACGCCGAACACGGCAAACATGCGGGTCGAAAAACCAACGGTGTTAGTCAAAAATAAATAAAGCAACATAATCAAAGTATTTTAAAGTACGAAAAGAAACTAAATTAACGCAAAAGAAATTGTGAACCAAAATATGTTAATAGTAAATAGTACAACAATTTAAGTATGTACATCTTAAATAACATTGGTCTGTGGTCTCGACGTGAAAAGAAGAAAAGGGAAGTTTGAATGGCAAGAAGGAGGGCCGAAAATAGAGAAGAATCACTAGGGTATTCCGGGTTCGTGAAGCCCGTGTTTACCAAAGACAGTAAACCCTTCCGTAAAAGGAAAAGATCACTAGGGTACCTCGGGATTGTGATACCCGTACTCACCTAAAGAAGGTGAGCCCCCTGAGGGGGAGAGTTTTTGAAGGAAGCTTGGTTGGTATGCGCGCCCTCACTTTTTGATGATTTTGATAATAAAGATAAGATAATTCAGAGCATCAAAGATGTTCCTCTATCTAGAAACACAATAAAAGATAGAATTTTGAAACTGGCAGAAAATTTTACTGATAAAAAAAAAATAACATTAACTCCGCTCCTTTTATATCGCTAAGTCTTGACGAAAGTATTGACATCACTAAATCTGCACGTTTAGCTGTCTTTGCTCGATATTGTGTAGGAAACTCCATTAAGGAAGAATGAATTGCGATATATATAACATCGTTGTTAACAACTACAAAGGGCACAGATATTTGTACGGCTGTAAGAAATTAGCTTGCAGGGAAAGAAATTGATTTGAAGAAAATTGTCTCAGTAACCACTGATGGTGCTCCAAATACGGTAGGCAAAAAAATGGTTTAATTTCTTTATTTAAAACAGATGATTTGATTCTTGAATGCCACTGCATTATTCACCAACAAGCCTTATGTGCAAAGAGTGGTTTAACATCTCTTGATAATCTTATAACGTTAGTCACAAAAATAGTCAACCTCATATCGTCGCTTATTATACATAATCGAAAGTTTGATGCTTTGTTGGATGAAGTCAATTTGGTGTATAATGGCTTACTTGTGATATGGTCGATCTTTGTCGACCATATCTTTGTCGGTCAGCGTAAGTTAGAGGTGTGGGATTCTCGAAATGAAGAGACATTTTAGAATTCTTAATATGACTTTATTAAGAGTTTAACTTAAATTACTTATATATTGAACAAACTTATATTAAGTGAGAATAAACCAAAACATTTAGCCGTAGCTAAAACCGATTGCGCAATTGGATCCCTTATCTAAATAATTATATTATCCGCCTACTCTCAATCCTAATAATATTACGAATTCGGAAAATAATCTTCCTACCTTGAATTCCAAGCAACGGTTCAAATACCTTCAGATAGGCTGTTGGGCTCGTGTGCAATAGTATGCACCTTGTAGTAATGGCTAGATATCTGTGATTCCTTGGTAAGCCGTCAAATTACACTTCTACCTTTTCCTAGCAGAACTTTCTCTAAATTGCCATCCCGCTTACTAAAACTTCTGTCCTTTTAAAGGCTATCTTATTTGCATCTATACTTTCATTTCACTTCTTGGATTTGGGTTGGAAAAGATTTGCCATTAACATTGGCCGTCAAAGAACCCAGAGGTTATGTTACAGAAAGGACGCGTGAGCAGTCACATACTAATGTATAATAATGATCGCTGGTTGAGCAGCGAGAACGTACTTCAAAGATTTGTTGATTGCTTGGAAGAAATCAGACTATTTCTACAAAATAAGAGCAAAATTGAACAATACCCACAGTTGATGGATATTATGTGGCTTTTTTAAAATTGATATTTTTTTTTACAGACATATGCCAACATTTTAGTGAATTGAACGTAAAGCTTCAAGGCCCGAATAAAAAATATATCGTTATGATGGATCTCATTCGTTCCTTTGAAGCTAAACTGTATGTTTTCAGAAACGATATTATTACAAGAAACTACAAGTACTTCCCAAATTTGAAAAAAAAAATATCAAAGATTTAGATGCCCAAGAGAAACGAAATGAAGAAACAGTTATTGATGAATTTATTTCCATAATTGATTCTTTAATCAAAGAAATTTCAGCGAGATTTTCTCATTTCAAGGAATTATCGGAAACGTTCAAATTTATAATGTACCCTGATGGGATTTTATTTGATAAACTGAACTTATATCCCAATTTGATTGGTTGAAAATTGAAGAATTTGAAATGCAACTGATTGATTTCCAGTCTAGTTCAATATGGATTCAAAAGTTTATTGAAACAAGGAAAAAGTTAGAATTGATTGAAGCAGAAAGATTAACAAGCAAAATAAGTAAAAGCGCCAGTAACGAAATTTTGGAAAAATGGAATTCGATTCCAGACGCATTTAACTGTTTGAAGAAGCTGGCTTACGCTATTTTAACCATATTTTCATCTACCTTTGCCTGCGAGTCATTATTTTCAGAGATAAATAACATCAAAGTCTCACTTAGAAACCATTTAACAGACGACTCTAATTCAGCATGCATTCTGCTAAAAGTAACATCTTATAATCCTTAAGTTATTCGTCATATAATATACAACAACAAAAGTCACACTAATGTTATTTTAATTTAAATTACAAGTATAACTAAAACATTTACTACTATACAGTGCAAACTGCATTTTTTCGTATTAAATAAAGAATTTTGATTTGTTCGTATTTGTTTTGTTAGCTCCCCAATAATCTCAAGTCAAAATTATTTGATGTGGAACGCCTATAACTCATTAAACATTTCTTTAGAAAAAATAGTACATTGATCCAAAAAGGTTCGCCACCCCTTGTATATACGATCCCATAGGTTTAACATCACCAGCAACACTATTGCCTAAATTACTACTCCAGGAAGCTTGAGGCAATAAGTTGGGCTGGGATGCTGAGTTGCCATCCGAATTGCAATTGCGTTATCGAAGATGGGCTAAACAATTAGATCTTGCTGAAAAATGTACAATTCCTCGAAGGATATTGCAAGGAGCTTTCGAAACAACTAGCTTGCATATTATACACTCACTTCCAAAAGTTAAGCACGGAGAGGAAAATGCTAATTTCTGGAAGCCAATCAGAATTGAAGCGGATGCAATTCGCTGCAGAGGTAGATGGAAATATGCAAATATGTTAGGTAACAGCCAATCGTGCTTTCATGTCAAGAAATATGCAAAAAGGGCAGTCTTATAAGAAGCCAGCTTCATGAAGGGTTACAGAAGTTGATTCTAAGTGCTGATAGAAGGTGTTTAAAACTTTCGTACAATTTGTTTTCAAGACATACGTGTTTCTATGACTTCCAGAAAACGAATGGAAGATTCTGAGCACTGGCGTGCTGTGGGGCTCATTGAAGCAGGACAGTCGATCACAGATGTTGCTCTTTTCTTCGGCGTTCATCATTCTGTAATTTCACGTTTATGGAAACAATTCCAAACCACACAGACAGTTGTCCGAAGGCCCGTAGGTGGTCGCCCAAGGGTTACAGCCCCCGCGGAAGATCGATATATTGCTATTGTAGCCAAGCGGAATCGCAGAGTGACCTCCACACGTGGGAATCTATGGTTACAGCGTCCTTTGGTAAGGCTATATCTGCAGCTACTGTAAGCCGAAGATTACATAAAAATGGACTGTATGCCCGGGGACCTCGAGTTTGTGTTCCTCTATCTGTCCAATCAAGAGGGACACGATTAAAGTGGTGCAGGAAACATGGCAATCGGACTGTGTCTGACTGGGGAATGTCATGTTTACTGATGAGTCAAGATTTGCTCTGGAGACAGATGACAAGCGTATAAGGATATGGCGTAAACAAGGAACACGCAAAAGGCCCCAAAACATCACCAAACATCACGCATTCCGAGGCGGAAGCATTATGGTGTGGGCAGGGATTTCATTAGGATACCGCACCGACCTGCACATCTTTAAATGGGGTTCTATGACGGCTGTCCGGTATCGAGATGAAGTCCTAGAACCCATTGTGAGATTGTACGCTGCAGCAGTTGGACCTACTTTTGTTTTAATAACGATAACGCACATCCCCATAGAGCTGACATCGTCGATGACTACCTGGAGAGTGAAGGGATTGCGCGTACGGCGTGGCCAGCATATTCGCCCGACCTTAATCCCGTTGAAAATCTTTGGGATGCTCTCGGCCGTGCTGTATCTTCACGTTTCCCACCTCCAGCCACTCTTTTTGAGCTGGAAACTGCTCTACAAGAAGAATGGCGATTGCTTAATTCTGCGGTGGTTGACCACCTAATTGAAAGCATGATCAGAAGGTGTAAACTTTGCATACAGATGAGGGGGGATCACATACCTTATTAATGCCTTTTTTTTCATTTTATGCTGTTTATTTTCACTTTATACATAATTCTGTTTAAGTCTCCAGTATGACATTATCTGATAACTTACAAAAATTTAATATTGTTTTCATTTCTGTATATAATTATTGAATTAGATTTATCTATAAATATATATGCTACTTTTTACTGCCAAATTTTGTGTCAATCAAAGCAGTATTTGTTGATTTTTTTGAATTTTACATCTTCGTGCTTAACTTTTGGAAGTGAGTGTATTTACAGACGCTTCACCTCATGGATATGCTTGCTGTGCCTTTCTACTCTGTGAACATCAGGAAGAAGTGAAAGTCTCGATGGTTTTGGCAAAGGCTAGAATAGTTCCTGTTAAGGGGTCAATGTTTCCAAGACTGGAGCTTTTAGGGGCTGTCATGGGAGCCAGAATCGGTTTGACAATATTAGAATTTTTACATGTTCCTTTGAAGACATATTTTTGGACGGACATAAAGGTAGTTTTGGCTTGGATTAAGGATACAGAACCATGGAACACCTTCGTTGGAAATCGAGAGAAGGAAATTAGAGAACTGACCAATATAGATGACTGGAGACATGTGTTCCATGGGAAGTCAATCCAGCAGACTTGCCTACCGGATCTTGCGAATGGTCAGATCTTCTGCAGAGTCAATGGTGGGAGGGTCACGCCTGGCTAAGGGAAATAGAGAATAATTGCTCAAATGCTGACATTACCATGTCTGAAGGAGCTTTAGTCGAGAGAAAGAAAACTGTTTTCTGCAATACAAGAATGAACTTGGAGGAAAATTTCAGCAAGAAATTTCTATATTTTTCTAAATACAGTAAAATTATACGAATGGTAGCTTGGATGTTATGATTTTTGAATAATTCTAAGAAAACCTCACGGATCACATCAGAGCTAACAAGTGAAGAAATTCAAAGTGCAGAACGTGCTGACATAAGTTTAGTACAAAGAGAAAAATTATCAGAATTAAAGGAAAAATATACAAGTTCAGTACAATTTTCAGAAGAGTCTGGAATCATGAAAGTTAAAACTAAGTTGATCTTGGGTGAAGATTCGGATGATTTCCAAAGCCCAGTAGTACTTCCAGATACTCCTATTGTGAGATTATACATTGAATATGTTCATAAAACCATGATGCACAGTGGTGTTCAAACCACTCCGAATCGGATACGAGAACACTACTGGGTTCCTCATGGTCGAGGAATATCTCGAAAGGTTGTAAGCAAGTGTGTGGTCTGTAAAAGACATTCGAACAAACCAGTACAGCCTGACACAGCACCTTTACCCTTAGATAGAAGGAAACGCGTTGCTGCATTCCAGGTCACTGGTGTCGATTTGGCTGGAACTTTATACTTACGTCAAGGATGCAAGGCGTGGATTGTTCTACTTACGTGCGCCGTTTATAGAGCAGTTCATCTAGAGCTTGTAACGTCAATGTCATCTGAAACATTCATACAGGTAATGAGAAGATTTTTTGCCAGAATCGGGAGATGTTCAGTGATGTACTCTGACAATGGCACAAATCTTACCTGAACATCACGAGAACTTCATTCATTAGACTGGGAAAGCATACAATCTGAATGTGCTTTAAAAAGATCAAGTGGCATTTCAATCCCCCTTCAGCACCATGGTATGGTGGTTGGTGGGAGAGGATGGTTCGTAGTATCAAGAAGATTCTATGAAAGTGCCTTGGTAAAGCTTGTGTGACTTACGAAGAGATGCTCACACTGTTATGCGAAGGTGAAAGTGTCATTAATGGAAGATCTCTTACATACGTTTTGAGGCATGTGCCCGTGGGTGCCCTATTTCTACGTTATCTACATGACCTGTATCTGTAGGAAGGAACGAAGAATCAGACATATTATTTATCTTAATATCTGTTTATTAAGATATTAACTTAACCACTATACACAATGATAATAATAATTATAGAAAGCGGATCTGGAGTGAGAAGACACAATTCGTATAACCAAATAATCGCGTAACTGACCACAATATCTAACTTTACAGATTACTGCTAATCTCCTTAATACAAGTAGTTTCCTTATATCTTAATTGAAGACGCTTACCGCTAAATCCTTGGTAACAGCTACTCTCTTGGTAGCACTGACGTGGCTTTAATCCTTGTGGAATTATATCCATCTTTATTTTGAAGGCACATCTACGAGTAGGTTAATTCTTGAACTTGTAATTTCCTCTAACTCTAACTTAAGCTTTTCTAATCATAAACATAGACCTCATATAGTAACTTCACATAGCTACCTCGCGAACACGCTCAACTTCTACTATTTATAAGATTCCTAATTTACATACACACGTTCTTCTTCTGGAGTTGGTTGGAAAGAATTGCCATTCTGGCCCCAAGGAACCCCAAGAGGACATTAAGGGAAATCGCGATGAAAGCCGTTACAACCCCCTCCAAGAAGGAAAACGGGATTTATTCTAGGGTCTTAATGGCCCTAAAGAAATTACGTTAATAAATTTTACCATTCAATATTCATCCAAACTTTAACTTTCAATAGCCACAATAATTTTACTCAAATAACTACACAGAAATTATCATTTATATGTTTACTCAATCCAGATTCACTTTTACATACTTATGCAGGTGTACCCTATTTGGGCAACGGACCCGGGGAAAAAATGCCTGGAGCATTTAGCCATAAAAAACCCAGGCCATACACAAACCGATCTTACTTACTGTACATACTTTAATCTTCAAAAAAACAAAAATTACATTTTTAAATCAGCCATGAAACACTACAATCTTCTAGATTCCTCTAAACACCCTTCTACCTGAAAAAAAACACAGTCCTCTTCAAAACATCAGGGTCAGCCACCCTGAAAGAAAAACTTTTTAAACATGGTGTAACAACTATTTTTCACATATTACAATTACATTTCTCATATTTCATGATTTGTACACATTTTCAAATCAATTAATTTTCATATATACATCTCTTCTGGTTTTTTTAAACAAAATTTCCCTCTAATCACGCAGCACTGTTAGTGTTATGGTTAATAATATGTTTACGCCGCGTTCCCAAAACCAGATGTACATTAATATCAATCAATACAGAAATACATATAGTAAACAATTACAAACATTTTTGCAATAATCACTTAAAACAAACAACCCAAGGAATTTTCGCATCTCAGCGAAATCATAAACAGCAGTAAAAAAATGTATACATACAATTGTTTTCTACAAATTTTGAAAAAATTTACAAAATACAAAAGTTTATTTTTCACTCTTCTCGAAAAATGCACCGCATTGTAGTGTCAACTTCTGCACTCTTTTACAAAAAATAATAATTTTCGAATAATCACTCTATATTTAGAAATAAACAAATATTTTACTTTAGTTAGTTTTTGTTTTTTACAAAACAAATACTTTGAATTTTCCGCCTTTATATTTATTCAGAGTTGATTTATTATACACAAAGATTATTTCAAACAAAGTATTTGTTTCGTAAAAAAACAAAAACTAACTAAAGTAAAGTATTTGTTTATTTCTAAATATAAAGTGATTATCTCCTTTAGATATTAAGATAATGATAGAGGTAAAACACACAAATAATACATTTAGAATAGTAAGAGATAAAATTTCTAGATTAGATTCAGCTTCAATGTTGCTTAGAAATTCTTATTGATTATACTAAAATGTGAATTTTTTCATAAATATAAATTATTATTTTCCTTGGTACTGGAAAAAAATAAAAACTATGTGTGTGATTTGATATTTAGGTCATGTATTTGTAAAAATAATGTAATTTACTTTCGTATTTAAATGATAATAATTCTTCGCTTTGAAAATGGTTTATTGGTGAAGAACCTCGAAACTTTGAACCTCGGTCAAGTGACGAGGACGACACATGAGCTGGCACTCCCTCTCCTAACTTCCACACCACTCCAACATCGATAGATTTTCGTGCATCGCCCCCCTATATTGTGAGTCTTCAGTGGTACTGGGCTCGAAATCATGACACGCTGACCACGGGTCCATTACCTTGACCACTAGGTTACCGGGGTAACTTTTATTACCTGGAGCAGAAATGAATTTTCTTATTCACAAACTCATACAATATCAACAGTTTTTTGTAAATCGCTATTTTTTCGAAAATCTGTAAATAAAAAAAAAGAGAAAAATAAAATGAAAATTGTGAAATGTTTAAAATACTGTAATTAAGTATATATTAACTTCCAAATTGTAACAAATTCCTTGTAACTATTTTATTGCAAAATAAAAAAAAAAAAAAAAAAAACAATATGAAATAATCTATGTTGTAAAAATAAATCATTTCTGAATAAATATGAAGGAAGAAAATTCAGAAAATTATTTGATTATTTAGAAAAATATCAGTGGTTATCTCCGATCGAAATTAAGGTAATGATAGAAATAATAGAGATTTTTAGGATAGTAAGATACATGAGATTTCCAGATTAGATTATGTCTCAATGTGACTAGACATTCTGCATTGATTATACTAAAAAAAAAAAATTTTTTTTTTCATAATTTTAAATAATTATTTTTCTTTGTAATGGCAAAAAATTAAAACTATGTTTAATTTGATACTTATGTCTCGTATCTGTAAAAAAAATGTAATTTAGCTTCGAATTTAAATACTAATTCTTTGCTTTGAAAAAAAAAAAAACTTGAAATTTAGCTTAGTTGACATACACATTAAGCTTTTTTTTTTCATCTGATTTTGAGATAGAAAAGTTTAAAATGTGATTCCGAGAAATCGTCTGATCTACCCTTTAAATCATACTGGTATTATTTTCAGAAAACATCAGCATTAAAAAAAAAATCCGAATGTCAGGAATACGATGTATTACTACGGGGAGTTTTTTTTTTTTTTTTTTTTTTTTTTCTGAGGAATCGCATTCCACCATTTTTTTCAGACTCTTCTTACTTCGTGTTGCTCTAAATCTGTGATGTAGCCAGATTTAATAGACGACAGCCACATTTGAATGATACTCGCTTTGTTTGGTGATCTTGGCGTATTTTGAACTGGTTAAAACATCGAATACTGAAGAGTTCCCCAATAATGTATATTCCATACGATTGTAAATTTACTGTACTTATTTACAAAAGGATGGTGGTGTGTGTGGGGAGGGGAGGTCCACGATGCCAAAAGGTGAGAAATGAACAAGAGTGACCAAACCATATCACTCTCTTTCCTTACGGCTGTCGGTTGCCAGTCCAGGACACAGCGGGTTCATAGGTGGTGGATAATGGAAGGACTCTCCATTAAGAAGACAAAGAAAAGGAAAAGACTCAGAGAGTTGAGGGAAAATTCCACCTGAACCAAAATTGGCAAGGTAAGAACTGAAGGAAGGGGAGGGGGTGCTCTGGAAATAATGGGAGAGGGCGCAGCAATTTGAAGTGCTAGGGCGCCGGGAGGTTAAAAACGGCCCTGGTCTTAAAGGGATATACCGAAGGCGGTTCTGCTCTTTTAAAAAAAACTATCACTCGCTTTCCATGATTTTGAGTGGTGATTTTAACTTTAACATCAGTTTGCCAAAAGCTGAGCCACCCATAGCTTTTTGGAATGATGAACTCAAGCACGAAATAAACACAAATCAAAATGTTTCGACTACTAACAGTGGTACTGTCGTTGATGCTGTTTTTCAACTATTTTTAAATACTTTGAAATCACAAGTATATGTGTCATGTTTTAGCTATCATAAGTCTATTATCTCCGCTCTTCCTTAAATTGAACAAGAATAATTATTTTTGATAAAAACTTGCATTACTCCTTGTGTTAATTAAATAAAATTTTCATTAAAGATATAGTTATTCGATAGGAAATTATTTCCAATCATACTCATTCATTTTTTTCAGGATATAAGTTACTATTGCGTATTTACTACGACAACATGTCAGATGTTACACATCATATGCGACTACTGTAAGGCAAGTTTCTTTCTTTCTTTTTTTTTTAGTATCTACTAAACTTTTGGGCATTTTCTTACTTTTTTTTGAGGGATCATAGCCTGTGTTGCTCTATATCGCCTTCAACCTTTCAATCAATCAATCAATCAATCATACATGAAGTGGCAGTTCAAAGCAAAGTATGATTATAGTTTTTTTTTTTTTTTTACTCTGTTTCTTGAATTAAATTATGTGTTTATTGGAATACTTTAAAGATTCCTAACTTTTTTTCTTTTTCTTGTAAGTATGATGTGTACTTAGCAATCTAAGGACATATGTTTGTTTGTTTTATTTATCTGACTACAATAGTTTACTTTTGAATTGTATGTGTTGTAATGTAAATTTTTTTTTTTATCTTTCTGGGTTTTTTTTTCTTACAATACTTTTTAGATTTTATGTATAATTATGAGTCTGACATTGACGAATTATTCGTCAGAAAAAGTGTTTGCTGCCCGAAAATTTCTCCATTGGGCGATAGATAGATTGTTATTAAAGAAAGTGTTAGTTAAGATGAATGGGGGAAAGGATTTTCTGATACTCTATTTAATGCTGTCTCAGAAACTCTTTCAGGTAGTATAATTTTTATCTATAAATATTTATGTCAATGTATACATTTCTGTCTTGCCACGTTTGTTTGTTGTAAAAGAAATTCTTGACTGGAGGTTAAAAATTTTGCTTTCATTTAAATTTCTGTATCAAGTGCAAAAAAAAAGTTCTTTATTGAAAGGATTCATTTTTCTCCCTCTCTCTCTGCCTGAAAGGGAAATAACTAATACTATTAACATCTTTTTCTGTAGAGTGAAAATAATTAGCAGATGATCTGCTACTGGAAACGAACCATTTGGAAAATGTATGTCTTATCGATTTAGGTCTACTCATAGACAGTAAAAAACTGGAGATGTCGTATGGTGTGTCAGTAGCTGTGAATGTTCTAAAATATATGAAGTCTAATAAACTGGAGCCTATTTTAAAACAAAACTTTCATTGAAATTCTGACATTGTAGTTCAGTGCATACTTGGCATGAGCTACTAGAATGTTCTCTGTGTTAGAACTTTAAAAGTCCTTTAGTATAAAGACTTCTCAGTTTGGTAACTTTTTTGCATTTTGCCAAACCTTGGCTGCCCTTTCTCATCAGAAAGTAGTTAGATTACTGAATATTCAATAATAATCTGCAAAGAACTTAATAGAATTTCTTAATAAAATATAGTCTATATTGATTTGAAATTATTAAGATGTTACTTTGAGTCATCAATATATTTGGATAAGACTTCTTAAAATGTATAATTTATCACTACTTGAGTATTATACTGTTGACCAGTTTCACAAAATAAAAAGCTTTACCTAATGCTGCATTGTTATCAAACATTTGTAAGAACTGTTATCCTCTCATGGCTGCATATTGTAGCATTTAGCAATGCTTTTTTTATTTGAGGAAATTTGTCAACAGTACATTATACAAGTATCCATTTTTCTTTATGCTTTTATTATTATTTTTATTGCTATTAACTATCTTTATTATTAATATTGATTCAAATTATATTCTTTGTGTGAAATACTTTTCTTTTTATTAATGCATGACAATTTTTCATTTATCCAGTGCTAAGGATTAGTTGATTTGATACTTATGTTTTAGATTGTCGGCCAATTTTGCCAAATCAGAAGACGTCACTGAGTGATATCATTGTATACGCAAACAAAATAATTGCATTTGTACATGCATGGAAAGAATTGTCCATTATTGGCTACATATTGCAGCATTTGTAGTTCATTTCATAAATTAATCAACTGTGTAGTAGAAAAATGCAGTTAATTTTTTCTTCCTGTGTGCAACTAAATGTGTTAATTTTGTTTTTTCAGTATTTACCTATTGTACTATCATTTAAATTTGGAAAATCGAAAGGCATAGCCAAATGCTGCGATAAACAAACAATAGTGGAAACCATT
>BMAV01017810.1:618406-636675 GCA_019973955.1 Trichonephila inaurata madagascariensis | reverse complement strand
CCCCCCCCCCTTGTGTGCGCCACTGATCCTATGTATAAAGTGCGTAAAATGTGATTAAGTATTTGTAATTAATAAATTTTTTTAATTATTTATTCAATAATTAATTTTTTATTTTTTCTCCCGAAAATCGACAAAATCAAAAGAATATGTTGGGCGGCATCTTGGATCCTGATACGAGAATGATGGACTTTCAACCATGGCCCCCCCCCCCCCTTGAAAAATTCCTGTGTGCGCCACTGGCGGGGGAAGATGGCCAAAATCTGCCGCTACGCATGTGCAGCATTTTGTTTTGCAAGATCGATCGTTCTGAGTTCATTCACCGAACTTAATTGTCAAAGGTTGCATATTTTGTAAAGCTGTTGTCCGGATTTTGTAGATGCCAAGTATCTCACACAATCTTGTAAACTGCAGAATCGAAGTTTCTCTCTTGATCAGAGTGCAGTTGTAGAGGAACTCCGTATCCTGAGATCCAGTGTTGAATAAACTCTGCAACTGTCGGGGCCTCTTGGTGGGATGTAAGATAGGTATCAGGCCATTTAGTGAAGTAGTTCATGACAACCAGGATGTTGTGGTTGCCATATGATGATCTTGGAAGTAGGCCTAGGATGTCAAAAGCTATTCGTTCGAAAGGCGCTCCTACATTATATAGTTGGAATCTTCCTCTAGCGCGCTTTCTGGGTCCTTTGCGTGCAGTACAGGCATCACATGTGCGACACCACTTATCAACGTCACTCCGTACATTGTTCCAGTAGAAGCGCGCAGGAACTTTTTGTAGGGTCTTCATAACGCCAAAATGACCTCCAGTTGGACTGCCTTGGAGTTCGTCGATACTCTTGTCTTTGGGAGTATTAATTGCCATCTGAAAGTTCTTCCGTCGTCAGACTCCCATTTTCGACATAAAACACCATTTCACAAATGGAGAGAGTCCCAAAGAGCCCAGTAACGCTTCGTTGTAGGATGGAAAGGGGTAATGTCTTGCCAACTGGGCTTTTCGTCAGACGACTCTTTGAATTCAATGATTGGTTTTATTTCAGGATCAGCCAGTTGAACTTTTCGGACGCTCTCATCATTCCACGGGTTCGATTCCAATGTTGATGGCGTTGTAACTTGGCGGACTACTGGATCTATTACGCCAAATTTCTCTTCAACTCTGAAGCAGTATTTGCAGTTCTTCGGACAGGGTCTTCTCGAAAGGGTGTCTGCATTTTCGTGTGCTGATCCTTTTCTGTGGCGAATTTCCACGTCATATTCCTGTATCCTTTGTATCCACCTGGCTATTTGGTCTTCAGGATTTTTAAAATTCACTAGCCAGTTCAATGAGGCCTGATCTGTTCGAAGCAGGAACCGTCGACTGTAGAGGTAAGGGTGGAAGTACTCCACGGCTTTTATGATTGCGAGCTGTTCCTTCCTGATCACACAATAATTTCTTTCTGGTCTAGACAAACATTTACTAAAATAGGCGATGACACGCTCCTGACCATCTATTTCTTGGGACAATACAACTCCGATGCTCTCGCAACTTGCATCTGTATCCAAAATAAATTGTTTCCCAATTTCAAGATATGCGTCCTTAAACTTGTTAAAGGTGTTGTTACAATCGTCCGTCCAGATGAATTTCTGTTTGGCCTCGGTCAGCTTATGAAATGGTCTGGTGATTGTTGAGGAATTTTTCACGAATATCTGGTAATACGTGCATAAGCCCAAGAAACTTCGGAGCTGGTGAACAACCGTTGGCTAGTTCCAGTCTTTCACAGCCGAGATCTTATCCGGGTCTGTTCGAACACCTTCCGCCGAAATGATATGCCCGAAATAGATAACTTCACGCCGGAGTGAGTGAGTGAATATTAACGTCACACTGTTCAGCTACACGAGGGCTTTTGGCAACGGACCACGTAATTTAGAACCATGGTCAAGTGACGTGGATGACACCTGAGCTGGAACCCCCTCTCCTAACTACCACACCAACGGGAGGACGTTTAAGCTCTCGACAGATTTAACGTGCATCGCTGCCCTACACGGCGGGTCTTTAGTGGTACTGGACTCGAACTCGTGACATGCCTTCCATGATCCGATACCTTGACCACTGGGCTACCGCAGCCCCGACTTCGCGCCGGAACAGGAGGCACTTGGATGGACTTTACTTCAGGTTAGCTTCCTTCAGCTTTTTTAGCACACGTTTGATATTGTTAAGATATGCTTCGAAGGAACGCCTCACAATGATAATGTCATCAAGATAAACTAGGCAGGCCTCGTACGAGTCTTCCGAGGACTGTTTCCATAAGGCGCTCGAATGTTGCAGGTGCATTGCACAAGCCGAAAGGCATAACTTTAAATTGCCACAGTCCTTGCCCCGTGGTGAAGGCAGTCTTCACTTTATCTTCTGGATGGATTTCTACTTGCCAATACCCGCTCTTGAGATCTATGATAGAAAACCGGGTATTGCCGGCAAGCGTGTCATCTGTTCTCGGTAGAGGGTAGCTGTTCTTCTTGGTAACGTCATTTAACCGACGATAGTCCACACAAAATCTGGTAAGCCATCTTTCTTCTTGACCAAGACGATGGGAGATGCCCAAGTACTTGGCGACGGTTCAGTGACATCACTATCTTGCATGTCTTTGATGAGTTTTTGACTTCTTTTTTAGCAAACAGTAGTCGTCGAAGGTGCTGCTTAATAGGACGATGCTCTCCCGTATCAATTCGGTGTTGTGTTAGTCTAGTTCTTTCAAAGTCCTCATATGTTCTTGAAAATAGGCTTTGGAATTCTGTAATTAGCTCTTCTGCAGCACATTTCTGTTTCTCGTCTGTGTTTTGTAGTAGATCCTTGACTAGATCGTTTGAAAAAAGTTCTTGGCTATTGCACTTTCGGTCTACACAAGTGGCAGGAGCACAAGCTGCTATTACCTCTCCTTCCTGGATAGTCCTCGTCTTATCTCTGATGTTAGCCACTCTCACTGGGATGACTGATTAGCTCGGCTGTGCTTGTGAATAATCTTTTACATAGGTGTATTTTAAACTCCGATAATTGTGTTTGAGTGCTGTTGAAGGTGTGAAGACCTGAGATTTATTCTGTGAATATTGCTGTTGAATCCTGTATTTAAAGGATTGTTTTCTCGACAATAAATTCTCATCGCTCTCAAGAACTGTCCTGTTCATTGCGACTGATTTACATAAAATCCTCGAACCCGGATCTACGTAATAGTTTGGCGTCAGTAGTTGGGATTTTATGCCAATAACAAGAGCGATGGAAGAGCAACTGAAGGCTTTGTTGGCATCAATGCTTTGAAAAGTGGCCAAGAAGAGACTAAGAAAGGTATGGAGAATATGCAGAGAATCCAAGAAGAGAGAATGGAGAAAGGCCAAGAAGAGATTAAAGAGCAAGTTAATGATCAGAGAAGTGACCGGAAATTTCAGCCTTATGTCACAGAGAGTGGGAGATCTTGAAAAGAAGCTTCTAGCTTTCGGGAATATGATAAACGAAAGCAAGTTTGTGCCTGCTTCTCCAGTACCTGTGGCTGCTTCTCTGTGCCTCTGACTACCTCACCAGTGTCAGTGAAACTATCCACCTATGACAGAAAAACCAACTGGGAGGTGTACAAGACGCAATTTACCATAATTTCAGAAGCTAATGGATGGACTGACGTGGTCAAAGCATGTCAGCTAGCATCATCCCTTAGAGGAGAAGCCGCTGAAGTACTGCATACTTTTCCCGACATAGAGCGGCTAAATTGGAACCCTCTATAATGCTTGGATCTTCGCGGTTTGGCCAGAAATACTCTAAAGATTATGCACGCCTGTAGAGGGTGACAAGATTTGTGTGCATGGGAAAGCTAACATCACTCTTAAAGTTTGGAAATATTATTATCACCACATGGCATATAGAGCAGATATTACCGATCCATGCATTCTTGGATTGGATTTTTTGAAGAACAATAACTTCAAACTGGACTTTGAAAATAGCAACATGCACTCAAAATTTGAAGACATCACTCTTTTTGGCCTACAAACTCAATTCGAATTCAACCCGAAAATTATAATAAAAACCAACATCTCATTATCACCAAAAACTGAATGTATAATATCTGGTTTTGTAGCAGAAAATAGAAAATTCCGATTCGACCTAATTGGTTATCCTGACCCAGACAGTTCAAAAGCAGCTTAGTCGATACTAGACCTCTCGAAGTCTGTCTTATTTCAACCAGCGATTAGTGAGTATTGTTTTGACTAGCGATTAGTAAACTTGCCTTGGCCGTGATAACTGATTAACTCGGCTGTGCTTGTGAATAATCTTTTACTTGCGTCTATTTTAAACACTGATAATTGTGTTTGAGTGCTGCTGAAGGTGTGAAGACCTGAGATTTATTGTGCGAATAATGCTGTTGAATCCTGTATTTAAAGGATTGTTTTCTCGACAATAAATTCTCATCGCTCTTAAGAACTGTCTTGTTCATTGCTACTGAATTGCATAAAACCCTCAAAAACCTGGATCTATATAACAATATATATATATACACACTCGTGGACAAAAAAAAATTAGCACACCAAGAAATAATTGCGGGATCGTAACAAAACTTGGCATGAAGGTTCATGTCGGGGAGATATGCAAATGATTAGAAATGCAGCGTGATTGTTCATTACGTATAGTCGCGGCAGAGGGCATTTAACATCATTCTCCGTGGAGTATAAAACAGGTAACCAAAGTTTGAGTGTGCTGTATCGTTTACAAAGTAAGAGCTGAGGTAGACATGCCATTACGCCGTTTTCGAAGACAGTATGAGCAGCTGTCGCAGTTTGAGAGGGGGAGAATCATCGGCATGATGAAAGCTGGGTGATCAGTTAGGCGAGTAGCTCGTCAATTAGGCCGCTCTGATTGTGTTGTGAGGAGGTGTTGGGACCAGTGGATCCGAAAGATGTCATTTACACGAAGATCAGATTCAGAACGTCCTCGACAGACCAGTCGTCGAGAAGACCGCCACATCGTAAGAAATGCACGTGTACAACCAACAGCTTCATCGGCCGCCATCCAGGCACAAGTAACATCTTCACTAGGGTCCCCTGTATCTTCTCGAACCATACGAAGGCTCCTAGCTGAAAGACACTTGGGATCATGGCGCCCATTACATGGGCTGCCCTTGACGCCCACCCATCGACTCCTCCGTTTGGAATGGTGCCGCTCACAAGGAAACTGGACTGCAGCGGAATGGAACCAGGTCGTCTTTAACGACAAATCCAGATTCAATCTCAGCAGTGATGACAATCGTATTCGTGTGTGAAACCCCGTATTGAACGCCTCAATCCTATCTTTGCTTTACAGAGACATACCACTCCCACATCTGGTGTGATGGTATGGGGTGCCATTGTCTACAATACACGGTCACCTCTAATATTGATCCGTGGCACCATGGCAGCTCAGCGGTATGTCCATGACATCCTGCAAACACATGTGTTGCCACTCTTGCAACGGCTCCCATGAGCCATTTTTTCAACAAGACAATGCTCGGCCTCACACGGCAAGGGTGTCACAAGACTGTCTCCGCACTGTTACTACCCTTCCTTGGCCTGCCCGATGCCCAGATTTGTCTCCAATCGAGCATATCTAGGATCATTTGGGACGGCGAGTTGGGCATCCCACGAGTTTGAACGAACTAGAGGCAAGGTTACAGCAAATATGGAACGAAATGTTTCAAGACATCATACTGAACTTGTATGTCCGATCGTATCGCATCGTGTATTCGCGCTAGAGCGGGTTCAACAGGATATTAAATCATCCGTTCTTTTGCCTTTTTCTCTGATATATATAAATAATCCTTTCTCTTTAATTTTCTAATCATTTACTTATATCAAAGTAGTCATTACGTATGTAAAATTTCGTTTCATTTTGAAGACGCCTTCTTGGTGCGCTAATTTTTTTGTCCATGAGTGTATATTAATTAGAATAAGCAATTCATACTTCATACGCTTATTGATACATGCCTCGTATGTTATTTTTATGCAGCAACAGTCTCCTTGGGAGAAAATTTACTTTTATAGGCAAAGTTCACTTCCTAGCATGAAAAGTAAAATTATGCCAACTATAGAAGATGTGATCAGGGTTATCAGATTGGCAAACAAATTTGGCGAAAAATAGGATACCACCTAGAAATTATTGAAAATGTGTGATCTAGGATCAAACTTTTTTGAAATTACCATTATGTTATGTAAAGGACCTTTTTTTGAAACAAAGATTAGTTTAGATCAGAAGAGAGTACAATCACACAGATCAAAATCTGTTTGTTCGAGTTCGTACGAAGGGAACTGTTCCAACCTTCCTGGAACGTTGCAAAGCTTGTTCATAATGAGTGCGTTTTGCATTTTTGTAATATTTCTTCATGTAGTCATTTGTTCTTCCTTGTATATTAATAATTCTGCTGTTTTTCACATAATTGGAATTGTCGGCTCCTTTTCTCCCCACTCAAATCTGTAACAATTACACAGAAATTATATGAATATTCATAATTTTAATTCGGATGAACATGATGAATGAGCTGTGTTTTGAATATTGGAAGTACTACAACCACAACAATTGGGATAAAATAATTAACTTGGGAATATTTTTTTAAAGAAATGACTTTTTTCTCTATATATCATAAAAGTTTTTTATGATGATGTAATAAAATCTGTTTATTTCATCACCAAATTATTATTAATAACCAAATTTTTCGTAGCTGGCGCTAATTTATTCTGAACGTGTTTTTGAACTTTAAAAATCGCGAGCTCGGCAGTATCCGTATAGTTTTCATATTCTAAAATATCTTTTTTTCATATTCTTCGTCAGAAAATAAATTGGGAATTTCTCGTTATCTGTTTTAATAAATCCCAAGGGGGCACAGTTTTGAAAAAGTTGGTTTTTTGCGTAACATCGAAGGAAAAAATATTTACTCTTGGACAATTGCTCTGTCAAGGTCCAGAAGCCAAGACTGAATAAAAATTCAGTGCAATTTAGGAAAGGTTACTAGGAACATTGTTTTTGAAGAGGCACTAAATTGAAGTAAAAATTAGAACTACATAATACATATTAACTACAGTTTTACAATTTGAGCAATGAGTATTATCAGTTGTATAATTTGTGCAATGGGGGTTGGTTCGCGGATAGGGGGCCCTCCCTAGTAAAGAAGTTTCAAAAAGGAATGAAATCATGAAAACATTTTTCGCAGAGTAAAGGAAAGATGTTTCTTAAATCTTGCTCCCTTTGATCCTTTTTATACAAAGCCAATCATAGAGCATTTGGAACTATTCCCTTATCATACTTCGACACAGAAATAAATACATTTTCATTTAGCTTTCCATATATAAAACCAAAACAGTAAAAATAGTTCTATTCCATCCCCATCAACGATAAATATAAAAGCTGAATTACCAAGCAAAGCGAAAGGGGGGGGGGTAAATCATTTTCCAACAGAAAAGAATAAATTGAAATATATTCGTAAGTGAATCAGTTTTGACAAACGGTGAACTCGAGAGGTATCTGAGCTACGTTCTTCATTTATCTTAAAGATTCTGAAAAATATAGTTTTTTACTTCTTTCATCCCTAGAGTAAAATAAAAATCTTGAAAGAAAAATGTATTGGACCGAAATCTTAAGTAACTCTTTTTTTCGTTCCTCTCTCGTCTTTTCTTTTTATTTTTATCATAAACAAACACTGCAAAGCGTAGATCTTGAAAAGAAGCTCTTTCAAATGGAGTTTCTTTGCTAAACTTTTCTTTTTTACGTGAAGAAGACTTAAGAATGTCGAAAAAACATCTTGGAACCTAAGCAATCAGTTTTTGCTGCACTTGAACCTTTCCAATTTTTGATTTAAATTTTTCAATATTAGCATTAATGTATTAAAAAACGTATATTTGTAACGCATGTAAAAAAATTGTACGTTTACTTAATGGATTACAAAATTAGAGTATTAAGCTTAAAAATACTTTTGAAGTGGAGCATATAATAGAAATTAAGTCATCGGCTAATGTTAAAGAATAGGACCCGAATTCGAAATATTTTTTCAGTTATAAAAGTACTCGGACATTAATATTATATTCTGGCCTCACTATCCGGTAGAGAATCACATATTTTATCATACGATTCATTTTTATCTGAGTTTTGAAACAGTTTTTCTTTTATAAAATGTGTTTCGCAATTTTTCTCCTATACCGTAATGCTAAATGAGCTATCCCTTTACATGTTAAAAAGAAAAACGAATTATTTATGAAATATTTTCAAATTTTAAAAACAATACATTTTAAACAAATCCATGAGTTACAATGCCACAAATTTTTATAAAAATTGAGGCATTTTTTTCTGTCCGAAAATGTGCTCCGCGTTAAGGGACTGCCAAATGTACTGAAATGGTTAGGGTACTTTTGCACAATGAAATCACATTATTCAGGCGCGTTAAACTTTTGCTGAGAACGTAAATTACTCATTTAAATCCACCTTGAAATGTCAGAAATAGTCTAGAAAATTTTAAAATTACGAAAAATACATATATCATTGCTTCCAGAATTTTCTGACGCCATATTTGGCAAGCTTTGTTACAAAGTCTGCAGATGGCGCTACATGTATGCAATCTACGTACAAAAGTTTTAAAACGTTACTTTAGAATAAAATTACCACATAAACTGCTTAAATACACATTAATAATGCTATATTTTATGAAAAAGAATATTTTGCTACACAAATAATGACTTTAATCACTTCAAAAACACTTAATTCTACTTTTTTTACATGAAAAAATGGGGGGGGGGAATAAAGTAACCCTAAACTACGTCAAGAAACCACTCCCCATGACATCCTTTCGAAAAGGCAACGATCAAGTGACCTTGAGGTCAGCTGACTGTTAGTTTTTGCTTAAATTTTAGAATGGCCGGAAGGAGTTGAACATGACAGCTGTGGAATGGGGGAGGGGAGAGAGGGGGACTCTATTTTTAGCACTGATAGTGGGACTATTCTGAAACAATGGTCTTCAAACTTTTTCTATATATACATATACTCACAGAACCTCAAGAACACGGGTGGCCAACCTTTTTGCGAAGAGTGCCACAATTCGATAAAAAATAATTATGAGTGCCGCTTCCAACAATTCCATCAAACAAATATGGAAAAGTAAAAAAAAAAAATGTTACTCATAGGCTTATTGTGGAATTTTTACGCAAATAGCACATTTTTTTTTAATGCAAGAAATTTAAAAATAAGATAAGTGCAAATTTAGGTTTTATTGTTAATAAACTTTTTACAGGTTCAATTCATTTAAGTTCACAAAATAAAAATGAGTAACTTGAAAAATTTAATTTTAAATAATTACTAAACAGTTAGTATTTACTTAATGTGGCTTTTGAATTACTCTGTTTTTTTTTCTTTTCTTTCTTTTACCAAGTCATTTATATTAGGATTAACTTTCGCAGAAGCTAACAAAATTAAGGTTATTATAGGTGCACACACATCAGCTAGTTATATGAGTAATATTTATTTTATTATGTTCATAGCAGAAAACATTTATTAACACAAACATATTTTGTTCTAAATTTTGAGACTTTTGTCCGAGACAACCCCATTTCAATAAAATTGTAGAAAATTATTTATTATATTATGTATTCAATTTCTTTTAATTTTTCAGTATGTCTTCGCATGCCCCCGTTACAACTCCATGGTGTCACGGGTTGGCCACCACTGCCCTAGAACTAGAAAGTCTTTTTGTGGAACCCCTAGAACTAGAAAGTATTTTTGTCGAACCCTATTCCACACACACTTTTTTGTAAAGGCAATTAAAAAAAATATTGCATCGATTATTAAAAATTTTAATCTACTTTTAATATAATTTACTAATTAATAATATTAATCTGTGATCCAGGTTCCACCCACCCATGCATTATGTTTAGTAACTAGAATGTGTGCTTGATTTTTTCACACAAACCGTCGGAAGTCTAAGCCCATTGAAATTAACTGCAATCGCATTACATATTCCAAGCTTAATTTATTTCTATACTTTGTTTTTGTAACCACTTATGCCAAGAAATATTTTTCACTTATATACATTGTTCTGAATGGCATTAAAATGCTTAGAGGAATATTGAGAGTACTTTGTATTGTGACGTCTCTCGCGTCCTTCTTCTAACATAACTCCTAAGTTCTTTGACGGCCACGATTAATGGCAAAACTTTTCCAACCCAATACCAAGAAGAGAAACGAATCGAATATGCAAATGAGATATACTTTAAAAGGATAGAAAGTTTGGTGAGATAGAACGGCAAACCTAGAGATAACTTAGTGCGGAATTGTTTGGAATAAAGGTTAGACGTCCTATAGCTTTGGAAGAAGGATACGCTCATTGCCTTAAATTATAATAAGGATTAAGAAAGCCTGAGTCTTCTCATCTAAAATTACGTAATAGGTATTTCTTCAACCTAGGAAGGAAGGTAATATAAAAGGTAATATTTTATATAAGAAGTTAGATTAGACAGTTAAATTAATATAATTAAGATAAATGTTCTAGTTGCGCGATCTGACTTGAATATAAGGTTTAATTGTTGGCTCATTTTCACTTTAAGAAAGTTGTTATTTAGAATTAAGTAATTTAAGTTATTCTTAATAAAAGTTGTGTTAAGAATTACATAATGTCTCATCATTTAGATAATCCCACACCTCTAGCTTACGCGAATCATCCCAGACATAGTCATCACAGGATGGCTATGTCTCAGTATGAATTTGCAACAAAAATTTAGGAGCTTTTTTGGCTTAAATTTAGAGTTTGGACATCAAATCTTTTGATAGGTCGATAAGTCGTTACCTCTCCCTTATTGTAGGTGTTTTCACAACAAATGTCAAACGGTGCACTTTCCATTGGAAAACTATTTAGTTTTGCAAGACATTGTACTAACGAGTATACAACTATCTCGTGGAACCCAGGATAGTAAACAATAAATTTTTTACAATCTATTAGAAATAAAAAACACATTTTTTTATAAATATCTTTTATATTATAATAAAAGTTTAAAAAAAGTATTGCAAAATAAAGTTATTATGTTGAAATAAAACTTTTCAGTTTCTTAATGACAGGAGTGAGCTTTAAATTCTTGTGGGGATATAAACTTCATAGAGAACGTGAATCCATTTTGCATTCACAATTATATAATTTTTTTTTCGATTTATTTATTGTGACTCGTGGAACCCTGGGTATGTATGGTGGAACTCCAGGGTTCCGTGGAACACAGTTTGAAGACTACTGTTGTGGAGTGTATACTTTCTTAGTGGGTGAAAAATACGGAATTATCATTTGATGTTTAACGTTGCTCTACAAAGCAACAAAAGGGCTATTCATCACAAACCTCATAATTTTGAGCCTCGGTCGAGTGACGAGAATAATCGGTTCTTTCAAGGAAATGGCTTTTAACTCATACTTTTACTACTGAAGCCTGTTAGAAAAATTATTTTTATGGGAGCAAAGCAATTTTTTTTATTTATTTATTTATTTTTTGTTATCCCAAACAATCAGTTTCGGTCACTTCATATTTTTTGATTCCAATAATTTGAATTGATTTATACAAGAGTTACTATGTTAATTAAATATCTTTATCAATAACCGCACAATTAATAAAAATTTTGCACAATTATTAATAACATAAAAATACAACTTTTAATAAGGGTTGAGTGAGGGAATATTAACGTCGTACTTTTTCGTTAATCGAGGACTTTTGGTAACCGATCTCCTAATTATGAACCATAATCAAGTGACGAGGACGACACCTGAGCTACCCCCCTCTACTAACTTCCACACCACACCCACTGGAGGAGGTTTGAACATAGACATGTAGCAGCGGTAGTCGAGTGGTTAAGGTATCGGATCGTTGGCTGGCCTTGTCACGAGTTCGAGCCCAGTACCACTAAAGACCCGCTGTGTATGGCAGCGATGCACGTTATATTTGTCGAGAGCTCAAACGTCCTCCCGTTGGTGTGGTGAGGTAGTTAGGAGAGAGGGGGTGCCAGCTCAGGTGTCTTCCACGTCACTTGGCCATGATTCAAAATTACGTGGTCCGTCGCCAAAAGCCCTCGTGTAGCTGTACAGTGCGACGTTAATATTCACTCACTATTCATCGTTCATGAGAGCGCCGAGATTCGAATAATTACGCATTCCTCGAATTCTGAATTACATCATTGATAAAAGTGTCGCATAACAATACACCTGACATATTCTATGTTGTACATTTAAATGAAAATTCAAGTTTAAAGTCCCATACTGTTATTGATTTTAGTAACAATAATAATAATTCGATGTTAATGTCATTAGATAACAATAAGATATTAGCTTCTACATAATATAATTGTAGGTTAAAACGATTTTGGTCTCAAAAAAAATTATAGCTCCTTTCCTAATTCATTTCAAACATTGTTTAATTTTTACGCATGTGTGTGTGTTTCATAACCAAATAACAGCTTCATTTAATGTAGTAACCCAGAAAATAGGCTATATTATGTGGTATCCTGTTTAAGAAAATGTAGATGGTAGAAACAAATTGCACTTAAATTTGAATTTCTGAATTGCCTTATAAGAAACACTCATCAAGAACATAACAAGTTTCGATATGAGTCTTTTAAAAGAAAACGTCAGTTTTTTCTGTGAAAATGGTCATTAGAGCACTTTTTCATAAATTGTTATAATATTTTTTTAACCACATTTCCATTTCTTATTTTATAAATTAATGTTATTATTTCTGGTATTCATGAAAATGCGACAAAACTGTGTACTAAGAATTCCATTTTAAACAACATAAACTAAAGACAAAAAAGTATCTGGTGTCTCCCTCTTAGTCCCTCTACAATGAAGGGGGAGGGAAAGAATCCCAATCTGTGGTTTTTACGACTGCTTGACCCCCGTTTGCCCTTCTTCACTGTTCAAGGACGAAAATTGCTCATCGTACATTATGCAAGAAAAAACTTGTGCATTATAGCTGTTAATGTGTTTCCTTTAGCTGTTTGAAAGTAATTTCTACTCCTCCCAAGATTTTTTTTCCTTCTTTTTTGTCATCCCAAAGAATCAGCTCGTTGGCTTCTTCATATTTTTAAAATCCAATTATTTGTATTGATTTATAAAAGAGTTACTACGTTAATTAAATATCTTCAATGAACGCACAATTCAAAAATTATTAGTAACATAAAAAAATACATATACTAATAAAGGCTGAAATATGCTTTAACAAAGTGTTATTTTATACATCAGTATATAATTTTCATTAATTCAAGTGATTAATATACTTTTTTTTATTGAACGTATGTAATGTATATGTATATATATACTACGTTATTTTATTTAAAAGACCAATTTTAAAAATGAAACTTTATAAATAATTTTAAAAATCGTTTTCTTATACATGATCCATAAAAAGATAATTACATACTTATCAAAAAATTAAACCTTTATCACAGAACAGCTAACCATGAATTGCAGTACCCATAGTGTCAAATTGATGTATGACAATTAGATTTATTCTATGCTGCATATGTAAAGTAAAATTCAAGTTTTGATTCATAGTTATTGATTTTAGTAACAACAATAATAATGATTTATTATTAATACCATTACATTGCAGTCAGAGATTAGCTCCTATATGATATAATTATAGGTTAAAACGATTTTTGTCTCATAGAAAATTACAAGCTATTTCACTACCCTCTTTAATTGGAAAAAAACGCATTAAAAATTAGAGATTTACAGACATTATTAGTTTCTGTTTTATGCCTTTACAAATTTTATATGTGTTTTACTCAGATTTTCATTTTGGAAGATATGAAAAGGTTTTCTATTCAATAAATTTTTTTTTTCTGTTCAAGATAACTTTGAAATTTTTTGAAGATACTTTATACATATCTTTTCTATAAAAGTTTTAAATAAATTTAGATCTGAGAACTCTAGCTAGTTTTTTAAAACATTTAAGTTTACATTTTAAAAATGTTCATATTTCTTCCAGGTTTCCAAATTTAACAATATTCATGCTTTTTCTCGGATTATCTATAGGGACATTTATTAAAATTCAACAAGGAAACAGGTTTTCAATTCCATACCAGTTTAAAGAAGTGTAATAAAAAGGAAGCTTAATTTGGAAATTAATTCGATGAATATAATATAGTCGGCCCTCCATTTTGCGAACCTTTATCTTGCGAATTTCTCTATTTCGCGAACTTTTTCCTGGAACCAAGAACATTTTATGATTTTCTTCGTCAAATAACCTCCAAATAGACAAGTGCATTTTCCATTTATCGAGCTTTCTCTCTTGGGATTCGATTTTTTTTCTCTCTGTTTTTGAAATATTTCTGGACCTACATGTGATGTAATGAGCAAGTAAAATCATTTGAAACGATTAGACTTGAATTGTGTGAAAAAAAATACGCCTGATGAGGTATTTCGTGCACTGCAAAGATGCGAGGAACGAGAGAAAACATTTTTTTTTTTAAAACGAAAAAACTCAAAACAAAATTAATAGACTTAACCAGTAGTTAAATTGAAGGACACGCATTCTTAAAATTACTGGCCAGTTGATTCTGCTTTGGATTGCGGGACATTCGAAAATTGTTTGGAATTAGCAGGCGGATCATCTCGGAAGATCGGTCATGGAGTCCAATGTTTACATTGACTGGATTGCCTCAGAAGACATTCATAAAAATATATATCTAAATAGAATTCGAAAAATCAATGAAAATTACTCAAGCAAATATTTTGAAAAATTGGGAAATTTTCCGACCATTGATATCATTTCGAAGTGGACAGAGAATCGAAGAGAAGAAATCTTAAGCACTCGAATCTTCAGTAAAATGATTATCACTCAAGGCCTACATAAATTTAATTTACAGTATAATGCAATGTGTATTACATGTAATTGTATAAATGATTTGGACCACATCATATTAACTGTAGCAGATATACAAAACAACAAGTGTCTACAACTCACCTCGCATTCTAAGGCATCAAAAGTTGAGGAGTGGATCGAAACAGCGCTACTGCATCCAGAAAGATTTTTTTAATGCAGTGCTATCGCCATCTGTTGTCCAAAATATTATTTATTTTTGTGAATACATCTCATGATTATTTATCAAACCTCAGTTTAATCTGCAATTTATTTAGTTAGTGAAAATAATTTATTGTATTATAAAATAAATATGACTGAAGGAGCCAAATTTTTTTAAATTATGTAAATTTCATTAAAATATCTACACTTCTGGTTTGCATGAAAAATCTGTTTAAATTTTTCATATTTAAGATTTTCTGTTAGTGTTTTGTTTGTTCAGAACTGTTTATGGTAATTTTATCAAAATTACGGCTTAAATTTCTGTTTTAGATAACCTTTTAATTTAAATTAATGTTATAATTTCTATTTCAGTCTCACACAGTTTTATATTTGTTTATTTCTTTACGTATGATTGTAGTGGACATAAGTTATATGATACAGTGACTCAAAAGTTAGTTTTTCAGCTAAACAATAATTTGTGAAGCTTTTCCTAACAGAATCTTAGATCATGATTGTGTTTATTCACCAAAAAAATCTTTTACACAGTTCCTTTCAGTCAGAAAAAATATTGTTTTCTTTGTTAATTGACAAATTCTAAATCTTGCTTATTCTAACAATAAAGTAGAAAATCCTAGTTAGCAGTATAACAAAAAGAAAATAGTAAAAAATTTAAACAGATTACTATTAACAGATCGACAATATTTAAAAAAAAACTACTTTTATGTCACACACACACAACTGGTATTAACTAGATTTTGTCATTTTTCCTATATGTTGCTGTATTTGGCCTCATGGTTTTGATAACCGATAAGTCCTCATATTTGTTCTCATGGAAAGATAGTTAACATTGTTTATCAAGACGGTTTACACTGAAACTATGGATGTGATTGAATGCACAACAAAGTTATTTTCTTATGCACTTTAAAATTCAGTGTTAATGCAATTTCTGTCGTGTGGCATCATGGTTTGATTTTCTTTCTGACAATCTGTTCTTCATATAGATTTGTGAAGATTTTATACATATACATTTGTTACATATGCATATATTTCTATGATATTTCCTTTGATTGGAAAAAAAAGGTTATTTCTTTTCTTCCTTTATCAACAAATACCATGTTCTCATCATTACAGAAAAACAGATGAGATTTTTTGTTTTTTGAAATATATATTCTATTTATACCATTTGTGATCCAAAAATGTTTGTAGAAAAAAGATGCAGCTTGATAGGATTTTCTCGTATTTTTTCTTTGGATTTCTTTACAATTCAGTGTTGATGGGGTTTTACATCTCATGTCATCACGGTTCAACTTTGCCTCTGATAATATGTTTCTCTTTTAGTTTTATGAGGATCATGTGCTTTATACTTATCTTACTGTTCATATATATTTCAACTATCTCTGTAGTTATTTATCATTGTATTTTCTCATTTGCTTGCTCTTTGCAACAGAATTACAATGATTTTTAATTGAAATATTACAAATAAGTATTGCTTAAAATTAATTTTTTATCAACAAGAATCTCATTAGGTTCATTATGGTTTTTTACAACATAGGTCTGTTGTAGAGTTTTTTTATTTTGGTTCTTGCTAATTTAATTTTATCACTATTGTATTACATCTAAATTTTATATTAAATATAGATGTTAGATAGTATTACATCCATTCCTCATGTAATATTAATTTAATACTACGAAAAATTTAATTAAATTACAATGTAGGCTTATTTTATCTATTTTTTAAAAATTTTAGTTTGTACTAATTTACTTTTTTTCCAAATGAAGGCTTCCTAATATATGTTATTTATGATAATATTTTAGTAAAACGGTTTATCACATAATTAATTTTTTCTTTTGGTTTATCTCTTTCAGGTTATTTCACTCATAGCATAGACATACTTCTGTTATAATTTTTATTAATATTTTCATTGATTCATTTCTATTTACCTTTGTAGAATGTTAATTTCCTCTCTTACATTCAAATATATGTTTTTATGAAATCATTCTTTACTGTAAAGCCAAATTGCAATTAAATTAAAATGATTTAGAATGTGAACACTCATTAAAAAATTTATTTTTAATTTTTGTCTTGCAATGTGGCTCTACCCTCTTTAAAAAATATCATGTTTGCTGTAAAAAGCTGAATTTTATTTATTTTAAAACTTGAAAGAGCCCGTAAAACGCCCGACCATGCAGCTACTATAAAATAAATATGGCTGAAAAAGCCAAATTTTTTTGAATTATGTAAATTTTACTAAAATATCTACACTTTTGCTTCTCATGAAGTAAAATTAAAACATAAAATATAACCTTAATTTATATATAACATGTAAATTAATTTACCTAGATTTAGATTTTTTTTTTCAAAAGAATTAGGCAATATGTCAACTTATCAAGTAATTTTTTAAAAGTATCCTTTAAGAATAACTCTTTCTCAATATAATATAATCTTAATACATGTAGCTATTTTCTTTTCAACAGACACATTATATAATATATTGAGATAAAATATAATCACCAGGATATCATATTTTAATTGCATGTTTATGCCAGTAGTTAAAAGTGTATGACTTGAAAGAATAAAGAATCACAAAAATGAAAATAAAGTCGTCTGTCACTTGAATTTACTTTCTAATATTACATTAATGAAGTCAGGTTAACTGATACTGAAATCTGGATAATTAAGAAGAATTGTGAAGTTCTGCTAAAAAATTACTGTATTTGGTATCTAATATTTTTATTCTTTTAGGACATTATTGTTTTGATGGTGAATAGAACTACAGCAACACACACACACACACAAAATAAAGGAATATTGTAAGATATCAAAATACAGTGTCCAAATGGAGAAGTAGCAATGGTTGTCACTTGTATTTGTACATCATATGAGATCACAGAATGATAAAATAAGAGTAAGGCCAAAAGGAGGTTCAGAGCAAGTTATTTCTTTCATAATTAAAAGAAACAACAGTAATATTTCAAAACTAATTGTTGTAGAATGAGTCAAAACTAATGATTTTAAGAAGAATATAAGTTTCTTTATGGAGAATATTCAATTCTTTTTTAGAACTTATGATTTCAAAAACTTGTGTTGTCTTGTACACTTTTCCACTCATACTTATTTTTCCTTTTGTGTTTATATTCATTCACCAAAGCTGGGTGTTTTCTATCAGTATTTTACATATATACTGTATTTATTCGAATCTAAGTCACACTGGGGGGGGTGGGGGGGGGGGGGGGGGGGGGGGGGGGGGGGGGGG
>BMAV01017810.1:551511-618306 GCA_019973955.1 Trichonephila inaurata madagascariensis | reverse complement strand
TGTTAATGCTACTGAAAATCAGGTGCACTGTAGAATCTAAAAAACAATTTGTTGGATGGGGCAATTAGAGCAATTGCTTATTAACCCTTTATCTACCAACGATACTTATAAGTAGCACTCACTTTAAAATTATATAGAATAACTATTTTTACGAATATTTTGATGATACTTAGCAGGAATATTCTTTGAAATCCACTCTTCCAAGATATAAGGCCAGCACGGGTTCTATGATAAGTATTTTAGTGGAGAAGGCGAAAAGTTTTTTAGCAGAAAATGCGGTTTCAGCTGACGGCGTTTTCAGTGAATTGCAAAGATTAACATTTTTGTCCCGAAAAAATAGTTAATGTCAAAATTTAAGTGTCTTATTTTTTTTGTATGTTAATGAAGACCATAGAAAGTGATTTGACTACATATTTTAAGTGAACAGTGTATATAATTCATTTTACTGTTGAATATCTTTAATTAATTAGCTCTAATGGATTAAATTTCCCAAAGTTCAGTATTTTGTTTATGTATATCCCTTAATTTTCAATGTAGTGATTAAAAAAAAATATTGCATGAAAAAAACTACAGTAAATCATAATGCGGTAGATAAAGGGTTAATATATGTAATTAAAATATAATGGATAAATTAACTAATTATTTGCTTATTAGTTCTCATTGTAAATTTATTTCAATTGTTGTAAAACTCGATATCGATAAACTATTTTACAATATTTATCATTTTCACAAAAACTTGTTGAGAATTTAGGATGGGGCTTAGATTGGAATAAATACAGTATATTTATTCTTTTTAATTTCTAAATTTATGAGAATTTTGAAACACAGATTTATTTTTGATATTTTTAAAAAACATAATTTAAGAATGTACTCATACACCCTAGTACACCTTACCTTTTTTACCCTAGTTGTAAATTTCTTAAAGTTTCAGTTTCATAAACAAAATTGTAAAAATTGAGTCTGGATTTTGTTGATGAATTTTTTTTTAATGAAATAATTGAGAAAACTTTTTTTTTCTGCTATAATATGGAATGGGATTTTTAATGGACTATCTGGAGTTTCTATATTTAGGATCAAATGTGTCCTAAAAATATAAAAATGTCTTTATTTTTTTTAAAATTTTTATTTTTGCATGTGTAATATAGTAAAATGAATAAAATTATTTTTTGCAAAAAGTAATCTTATTTGAAACATCCCTCAAAAATATTTACTGTAAAATTTAACAATGAAATATGTTTATAAGAACTTCTATTGTCTAGTGCTTTTGATTAATTGAAAATAATCTTATCTTGGAAATGTTGTATTTTATTTATATTTTTATTCTTTTTGCTAGATAAATTGGGCAGTTTTAATTATATTGCTAGAAATGAGAAATACTAATATCTTTCATTTAAATGAATAGAATACCATGTTTTGAGTAATTTCAACCAAATTTGTTTTAAAAAAGGATTTTGTCATTTTTAAAGATTGAACAGTTCATTAAATAGTTGAAAGCATGTTCTTTTTCTGAATCTCCATACAGTCTTATTTACATTGTTCTTTGTTCTAGATACAGCTGTTCTTCTTTACTCTCATGCTGATGGATATATGATGAACTTACAATGGATGTTTTGAAATGCAATTTTGTATTTTTATAATTGGAGTTTTTTGTACTTCCCATTTATTTATGGTAAGGGTAAAAAATTTGAAGCAATCTTTTTTTCTTTTCATAATGCTCTTTTATTATACAAGCTTAAACAAATGATCTATATTAATATTGCCGACAATTTTTCATGTTGGTATTTGTTGCTATTATAAAGGATCTAGTAAAATACTTTGCAATAAATTGTTTCAATTCAAAATAGTGTTTGCATGAAATTTTAATTGAAATTTTTTCTTTTTAAGTGGGTCAAATATATATATCATTATCTATAACAATAAATTTGTAATATATTTGTATTAATATATTATACTAACATCTTTTTTTATATCTATCATCTTTATATATATATCTTTTTTAAAGGTACATATATTTTATGTTGGTTTTTGGCAGGATTTTTCTGTATGTAGTCTATTCTATCTGTCTTTTGATTTAAGGATAGCTGTGTGTTCCTTTTGCAATTTTTGGTTAATGTAAGGTGATTGAAATATTTTTTGCTATCTTGTAAAGGGACAAACTTTATTAAACATCTATTGCACATGATAACATGTGAATAAAATTGCTAGCTGTCTGGTTTTTCATTGGTTTTGTAATGTATAGTCAATGATTGCATTATAATATGTAGTAATATTGTTGAATGAAATCTATTTATTTTTTAGTTTTTGTTTTCTGTACAAATTTTGTAGTTTATCTTTTTGCTTACCATGTATAACACTGCACAAAATCAACTTTTACCCTGTAATATGGTAATACGATAGGTGAAGATAATCTAGAGTAGTTTTTGTTAATTTTAAGAAAGATGTAGAGGAATCTTCCTTTTAATATTTTTGAGCCAGCAAGACTGAAATGTATAATAAATGGATAAATAAAAGAGAGTACAACTTCCTTTTCAAACACTTATTGTTTGGAGTGAGTGCATGTTTATTGTTGCACTTAAAGTATCACAAGGGCTATTGGCAATGAACCTCATAATTTTGAAATATGGTCAAATGATGAGGATGGCACCCTGTTCTCCTAACTTCCACACCCCTCGGGGGCTCACCTTCTTTAGGTGAGTACGGGTGTCACAATCCCGAGGTACCCTAGTGATCTTTTGCTTTTCATAAGGGGTTTACTGTCTTTGGTAAACATGGGCTTCACGAACCCAGGGTACCCTAGTGATCCTTCTCTATTTTTGATCCTCTTTCTTGTTATGCTATTTCCCCTTTTCTTCTTTTCCCGTCCAGACCACAGACCTATGTTACAAAATGAACTTTGTTCAAATTTTGTTTTTTCTATTGAAAAAACTAATGCTTTATTACTGACATATTATGCTTTACATTTTCTATTGCGTTAATTTAGTTTCTTTTTCGTATATTTCTTTCAATACTTTGATTATGTTGCTTTATTTGTTTTTGACTAATACCATTGGTTAGCCAACCTGCATGTTTGCCGTGTTCGGCGTCCCATGAGGAGGAAAATGGTGTCCTGGGAATACCTTTGGCCCAAGCTTCACTGTAGACGGGTGGCAGGAGTGAGCACACTCCTGTCAATTGGCTGGGGGTACCTCTCTTCGGTGTCCCCGGAGAGACACTGTTTTAGGGTTAGTGCTGCAGATAAGGGGTGGCGGGTTTACACGTTGGATCCTTGCCCTGGACTGTTTCACTATATTCTGGGTGTACTCTGGGTAAGCCCCGTGCCTGGTATTTGCCAGATGACCGGCACACTGCCTCCCTTGTTGGACTCTGTGGTGGGTGGAGGCAGGCCAGAACAAAGTTGTGTATGCGTTTTTATGGATCCAATGCTGCTGTGCCCAGGTAAAGGCCTTCATTTACCCAATCTCAATGTTGAACAAATTGCTACATATTTATCATGTTTAATTTTATCGATACCCAATAATGAAATGTCAAGAAAATCTCCTTTTGCAATTCAAAAATCCATTCGAGGAATAGGCTGAGAACCTAAATCCGTTAAAAAAATTACGTTCTGGTGATTTGTTAGTCGAAACTGTATCTGCTTTGCAAACAAAATCTTTTTTGTTGGCAAAAACATTTTTAGATTGCCCTTTGACAGCGAGTCCTCACAAATCTCTTAACTCAAGCTGAGGTGTCATTTCTGAACCTGACCTGATGTGCACTCCTGAGGCTGAAATCCTTGAGGGATTTTCAGGACAGGGTGTAATTCAGGTCAGGAGAATTACTATAAAAAAAGATGCTGAAGTTATTCCTACGAAACATTTAATCTTAACATTCAATAATCCAAAACTTCCGACAACAATAAAGGCTGGTTATTTAAACTGCAAGATCAATCCCTACATACTGAATCTTCTGCGCTGTTTTAAGTGCTAGAGGTTCGGTCATTCTCAAACTTCCTGCCGTGGACAACTAACATGCTCTAGATGTGCATCTGTTTTTAGGGTACAATCTTCTACAGATTGTACCCTAAAACCAAAATGCATTAACTGTTCACAGCTTCATTCCGCCGATTCCAAACTTTGCTCAAAATGGAAAACTGAAAAACAAATACAAGAAATTAAAACCAATAAAAACATAACTTATTTTAAAGCACACAAATTAATAGTTCCTCAGTTAACCCAAACGTAAGCTCAGGCTACTAAACCCTCAACTATATCCTCAACTACCCAAACAGATCCAACTATAACAAACATAATCTGCCCACCTTTACAATGTCTGAAACCCGTATCTTCTGCAAATCCGATGCCAAGTACCTGGTCTTCAGTGTCTACCCTCTCCACGTCATCTTCATCCACTCAATCACATCTACTTCTTTCCACATCTGCAAAAATACCAACAACACAAAGTGAGTCTTTGTTACCAATACCCATTCCTACTACTACTACTACTTCCCCTGACAATAATCTGAATACTTCTGCTTCATCTTTAAAAACTAAAACCCGCCCTCTTGCAACTTCTAATAAATTTGCCGCTCTGTCAACTGAAGTTCAACCATCAGTTCCCTTACCTGAGTCGACCACTACTAAATCCAATAGCGAACCTTCTAAAATCCCACAGAGCATAAAACAGAATTCCAAAAATAGAAAAAAACACGCAAAAGTACAAAAAGCAGAAATCAAAATAAAAATGTCCCCACATAAGCCAAAGAAAAGCTATGTTCATCACACCTCAGAAGACAAGGATATGATTGTGTACGATGTGCGAGATGATGAAGGTTATGAACTTTTTATAAAAGACGGTTTCTCGCATTTTATAACACCAACCAAGTATCAACAGAAATGACAGAAATTATTACTTTTAACACAGTCTAGATATAGAAAACTACTTTTTTTATTAATACATATCGAGCTTGGTGGAGGAGTTCCCCCACCAGTCTTTGTTTTTAAATTTGTTCAAATTGAATTTTATGTACAATTTTCTATCTTACCTTTTTTAACTAAAATTTAATTAAATTTCTCAGTGTTTTTATATTTTTAATGTTTTAAATGTATGTCTCTCTTTTAACAACTGTTTGACGCAGTTTGGCCAAAATTGGCCCTTGCGCCATTAAACCTCAAATCAAATCAAAATCAAACCTAACTTCCACACCACACCAATGTGAGGACTTTGAGCATCACCAAGTTTAATGTTTATTGTCTTCTTTTTATGGTTGCTGTTCAGGGGCATCAGGAATTGAACCTGTAGCTGAACAATTTTGGTCAAGAGTTTGTGACCATGACCACTAGGCTACTGTGGCCATACTTACTGCTTTGAGATGGTTTAAAAGCTAAATTACCTTCATAACAAGGGAGCTAGAGATATATTGATGTAAAAATATTCCTAGCAGAAAAGAATTTTATTTTGTATTTGAACAAAATAATTGCATATATTCACTTTTTTTGTACTAAGGTCAGTTTGTTTTTTAATATTTGAAGATGATATTAAATAAGGTAATATGTAGATATGTTGAAGTACACTTGCCTCTTAAAGTCTGCATACAGGCGATTATCTTTCATATTCATGGAAAGATTGCTAATTAAATGAAGCCTTTCTGAATCAATTATATTTTAATTGATTCCTCTAACATCGTAAATTCAAATAGTATAAGCAAAAATCACCTCATTATTACATAAAATAATACAAATATTTATAACTTGAAAATGACACAAATCGTGTGCATCAAAAGTCTACGTACACTTGAAAAAAACTTTATAATAATGGATTTTAACTAAAGGTTACTACCTTGTAGGATATCCCCTTTTTATAATGTCTTTCAACTTACTTGGGATAGATTCAACTAGTTCAGTTGCTCATCTGTGGTTAATTTGTTCCATTCTTCTACTATGAGAGTTTTGAGCATTTCCTTGGATGTTATTATGTTTTCCCTGATTATTCACTCGAGTAAATCTCACAAATGCTGTATTATACTCAAGTCTGAGGACTGGAATGGCTTACAGAATAGGTTTGGGATTTGGTAGAACAGCCACAGGAGGTCTTCACAATGTAAGTTATTTGCTTGGTACCTTTGTTCTGCTGAAAGTAAAAATTATCCCTCACTGCAAGTTTCTCTGCACTTTCCCTGATATTTTATTTCATTAAGTTCAAGCAATCAATTTTGTACATTGCTGATTCTATAAATTTCAGATTACCAACCAAAAGATATCCTATGCATCCTCAAACCTTATACCTCCTCTTCCATGTTTGATAATAAAAAAAAAGATTCTTTTTCTTAAGATCTGTGCAGGAATTTTTGCAAGTATATTTCTGCCCTTTTTGATTCCAAAAATTACTTTCATTTGAATGTATTACATTTTTCCAATAATTATGTGTCCTGTTTAGGTGTTTTTTGGCAGAGGTCATTATCTTAGCTCTGTTCACTCGAGAGATGAATGGCTTCTTGAATGCAACTCTGCCATGGTAGTCATACTTTTTCAGTTTTCTCAGAGTTGTAGTTAAAGTCATACTTTTTTGCAGTATCTCAGCAACACTTTTAGCTATTTGTGAAGCTTATAGTAATGGATTTATTTTTATAGAGCAAATTTCAAGGCAAGATTCTCGAAGTGATACTGCAGACGGGTGGCTGGATCTTGGCCGGGACGTTAAAATTTTAGTTGATTTGTAGTTTATGGACTCAAAAATGTCCTCCTATTAATAGTTTCAGCAATTGCTTTTAAAATATCCCCCTTTTCTAAAAATCCATGATGATTTTTCTTTCAATAATATATTGATCTCTTTTCTGTTACCTGCCATAGAATCACACAAGCTTTCAAATCTCAAATCATAAATAAATCGTAAAAGAAGCTTATAATTACTTAAAAGCACGATTTAGTGCACTTATTTTACAATAAAAGGTCTTTAAAAAGCTCTATTTTGTAAGTGTACACTGACTTTTGCCAGGGGTGGTTGTGATTATTTGGTGGTCATTCTTTTTTTTCATATTAATGTGAAGTTTGTTACTGTTTGAATAAGGAAATTATAATGAATCCCTGACAAAGGTATGTTGATTTTATGAAGCGATATTTTAATAGTAATTATAGCATAAACATGTAAGATGATTGTCTGTATGAAGACTTTCGGAGGCAAGTGTATATATGTTGAAGATAATGTGTAGCACCATTTTTGCTTTATTTGTGCTTAAAAGAAGTAGGTTAGTTTTTATCCACATAACCTTCTTAAAATAGAGCTATAATGAAGTAAAAAAATTCATTTTAAGAATTCACAATTATAAAGGTGCAGATAAAACACAATAAATAAATTATTTTGAAAATTCTTAGTATTTCTTGTAAACATGCTTGCAAATTTTAATTTGGAAGTTTGTTACTTAGCTCTGGCGTATAAATCTACACTATTAAAATTCGTAGGTAAACAAACGTATACGACCGTACAGTGTATCCTCATCTTCTCACGAACCGCACGACACAGAAATTCGCCGAAGGTACCAAAAGATCTGGAATGATCAAAGGAATCCGTTTTGACCATTTATATTCCGATAGTGCAATTAGTTAAAAAGATGTTAATTAAAAACCTTAAAACGCATAATTATTTTAAACCTGTTTTTTTTTTAACCGTCGAGCGGCTTTTCGGAATGAGTTTAGCGAAGTTCCAATTTTTCAACGTTTTTTTTTTTTTAATTCCCGACGTTTTTAAAACAGGATCTAATTTTTTTTATGAGAGTCAGACAAAAAATAATTGCAGAATCGGAAAGATCATTTACTTCGCCACGATACGGTATAATTTATTTTACAAAATAATGATATTTTCTATTTTTTACGATTTTTTCTAAAATGAGTCAAAAATGATACTTTTTTATGAAAATGATTTCTAAATCGTTCCGATTGCATTTTCTTTCAAGTTAATGAAAGGATATTCTACACTAAAAAAGTTCATGCTTTTCTCTTTTAGAATCAGTCATTTAAAAAATAAAATGTCAAAAACTTTTTACGATTTTTCAGAAAAAACTCAATTTTGTTTAAATACTTAATAACTTAATCTTTATTTATAAAAATAACCTCACGAAACTTTTTTTCCGTGTGTAGAACGATATTATCCGTAATCTGTACAAAAATTGAAAAAATTACCTAAAAATTACGTTTTTTTTTTTAAAAAAAATTTTGTTTTTCTTTTTTTTCCTTTTTGCGAGAAATATTTACGCATTATTTTTGTTACATTTTTTGTTTAAAAATAACCGTAGTTTTTTTTTTTTTCAATCGATATATGAAGTTTGAAGGCATTAACTTAAAAATAAAGCCGTATAAAAATTAATTTTATCAAAGAAAAAAGTTTTACAATAGGCAAAGATTTGGCAGCAAAAACCTATTAAGTGCTAAATGACTATCTTTTCTCGTGAGCTCTTAACATTTGCTTAAAGGTTACACTAGAAAAGAAGATGCCTATAAATAATGTGAAAATCACCAGATTTGGCGATTAGAAGAAATGCGAGTGAAAAATTTATTTTTATTTCATTTTCTGTACATGCCTTAATTAAAAAAGTTCATTTCAACATACTGTAATGATTTCACATAGCTCTTGGATAAACTATTTATTTCTCAGTATGAAAATCATCAAAAAAAAAAAAAAAATTAGTATATTCTTTTACGATTCAATAGCAAAAGGGTCCGTAATGATTTCGAGTCTCTTTCACATAAAATAAGGGCGTAACTTCGCCCGCTAGAGAAAAGTCCTATTCAAATCGTGAGTAAAAAGAGTTCACTCTCGGTAATTCCACACCGAGTCTGAGTGAGTTCGCTGGATCCAAATTTGCCGTGCTCTTTCGCACTCTCTACCGTTCCCTGATCTTCCAAGTTAGGAGACCGCCGTACTTCGCGGGCTCGTTATCATTTTTTTCTATCGCTCAAGGGACGTCCAAACGGCTCCCTTCAAAATCCAGTCTCTCGTCCTCCTTATATCCTCTCTATCTCTCCTAATCATCCTTCTGTCATCTCTTGTTCTTTTCCCGCCCTCGGTCTCGGCTCCCTTGATCTCTTACCCTTCTGCCGCGCCAGTCGGTCTCGTCTCCTGATCTCTCGCCTAAGAGGCGCCGATGGCTGGGTGCACATTGCAAGTTTTCAGACGCGCCGTCGACACCGAATCGCGGGAAAATGAAAACACAATGTTAAGGCGTCTCTTTTTGACAGTCCGGTCAGCCTGGGAAAAAGGTTCCGAAACTTTGACCACCCAGTTACGAAATTCTTTCCGAGCAATTAGGGAAATGTCTGGAAATTTTGCAACGTCTGTCGGCAAGGGATCTATTAGCAAATAGGGGGAAGAGATCGGCTTCGTCACAATACGTTTATAAAACAAACATTTCTCTAAAAACTTAATCGCTTTTACCCCGTTATCATTATTTTAAATAAGTTTATTTGCAATATATTTAAATGTATTGCTTTAAAATAATATTTTTTAAAATAAAGCAGTATTGTTTTGTGTAAATCATTAATCAAAATTTTTAACTCGTTATGTACTAATTTTTTATGATTAGGATGAAGATGTCTATAAATAATGAAAATCACCAGATATGGTGAAATTAAATATCTCCTCCTTTTATTTTAAACGTCTTTTCACTCCTGTTTCCGTGAAGCTCGTGGCCCGTTCAGCAACAGCGTTCTATTTCTGCCGATTGTACTCTGGTTCAAAACAACATCATTGCTTAATTTTTATGATTTTTTAAAAAATACTCAAAATTTTATTTGCGCTCTTAATAACTTCGCCAGCAATTTTGTAATTGGAAAGATAATTTATTTCACCATGATACAGTATGTTTTGTGTGTGTGTGTGTTTTTTTTTTTTTTTTTTTTTACAAAACAATGATACTTTACATATTTTATGATTTTTTCTAAAATGAATCAATATAAATGCATTTAAATGAAAATAAAAAATTCACACTTTGTCTTTTAGAGTTAGTGTTTTAAAAAATGAAACGCAGAAAACTTTTTTTTTAAGAATTTTTAAAATATACTCAAATTTTAAATATTTAATAACTACTTATCAAGTTCAAATTTTTCATAACCTCTTCATTCATAAAAATAATTGCATGAAGCTTTTTTCCCGTGTATCGAACATTTCAAAAAATGCTTCACAACTTAAATTCAACATTTAATATAGTTGTAAAATTTTGTAATTATAAAAATACCTATATACTTTTTTCTCTTTTTTTCAACATACAGCTATTTTTAAAAAGGTACATTTTCGTTTCCGGGAGCTAAAAAGTTGCAAAGTGAGTTAGTAAATATTAAAGTCCCACTGTTCACCTACTCGAGAGCTTTTGGCGACGCACCTTGACATTTTGAATCATTGTCAAGTGACGAGGATGATACTTGAGCTGGCACCCATCTCTCCTAACTATCACACCACACCAATGCTAGGATGCTCGAACATTTCAAAAAATGGTCACAATTTCAATTCAACATTTAATATAGTTGTGGAATTTTGTCATAAAAATTTCTACTTTTTTGTCTTTTTTCAACATACAAATATTTTTAAAGGTACATTTTTGTTTCCTGGGGATAAACAATTGAAAAGTTAGAGAGTAAATATTAAAGTCACATTGTTCACCTACTCGATAGCTTTTGGTGACGGACTTCGAAAGTTTGAACAATGATCAAATGATGAGAATGAGACTTGAGCTGGCATCCATCCCTCCTAAATACTATAACACAGTGCTCCTCAACCTTTTTATCGCCTCGGACCGGTCAACGTTTGATAATTTTACCGCGGCCTGCTGAGGGTGGGACACGTTGATTGTTTATATTTTAAGATTGTTTTCATTTAACAATTTTAATTTAGTTACATTTAAATATGCCTTCAGAATAAAATATAGTTGCACCAAAAATAAATAAAAGGCATTTAACGAGGAATATAAAGTGATTTCTGTGGAAAGTTGCGCAAATCCGAGAGAAATGCAGCACTTAAAATACAATGGTAATAGTTTAATGTTCTTTTGGCGGCCCGGCACCATTTGATCCACGGACCAGTACCGGTCCACGGACCTGGGGTTGCGAAACACTGCTATAACACACCAATGCTAAGAGTTTAAGCTCTCGGCAGATTCAACGTGCATTGCTCCTCTTAACAGGGGGTCTTCAGCGGTAGCCAAAATTTTTAAAGGGCAGTAATAATTAATTGTGGGAAATTACCACGAGAATTTTGTAATGGTGTTAATACAGAAATCACACACACACCAGGATGGGCTGATAGCGAGTAGGGAAGGGGAATTTCCATGACAATATGTTATGCATTTAAAAATGTTCGTGCAACGCCAGGGAGGAAATAAACCTGTCTGGCAAAGAAAAAGCGAAAAACTTTTACCAAAAAACACTTGGTAAAAGTGTATAACTTTTACCAAGTTATACACTTGGTAAAAGCCTGAGCAACGCCGGGCTAAGCGGAGGAGGGGGGGGGGGGGGCATTTTGAAAAAGAGTATTAGAAGTGCTGATTTTGTAAAGGAAAGGGAAAATTTATAAAAGTAGAGAAAGCCTGTGCAATGCCGGGCCATGCAGCTAGTTTCTTGATAAAAGTTGTTGAATTATTGAAACTTGTATTTGATACATGATATTTGTGTTGCACTTTTATTGAGTATTTTTCCTTTTACCGTTATATGTATTGTTAAAAATCAAGAATTTTTAAGTCATTATAATAAAATTTAATTTTAAGGATATTTACTTTTTTTATAAGTCACTGAAGTATTTTACATATTATAGTAATCATTTTTCACCTCAATGATTCTCTGCTGTACATTAATTTGTTAAAATCTTAGTAAAATTAACATGCTTTCAATTTATTATTATTTTGATGGATGGGTTGTTTTGAGTGTTTGAAATTTTCATAGAGGTAGTGAGAAATTTTATATGTATTGTTTTAAAAATGATTTTTTCTTATTATAATCTTTTCACTTGATCTTCAAAATAGAATGTCTTGGTCAAATGCAGAAAATGATAAAAATATAACTAATTAAGTAACTAATTAATTGATAACGTATCCTTTCAAATATTAAAATTGGAATGAATATTTCACTTTTTTTAATGGGCTTTTGGAATATTTATTGCTATAAAATGGTGAAAAGTTAAAGAATTCTATGATTAAACTGCTTTTTCCTAAAACTCCTGTGGTAAACTTATTTCCATTTTCTAATATTTTTATAAAGTACTGATAAGAGTTAATGACTGTTGTTTCCTTCTCATATAGATATGTGGATGGGAATTTTTTTTTTTCATCTTCAATTGTTATACCTTGGAGAAGTTTCCTTTTGCCTAGCTAGTTGTATGAAAATTTGCACCATTTGCATTGATGCCTTATGGCTATGATGTTTTATTTTTTTACTTGCCCATTAGCCATTGAAATATGACAAAAATTTGAAGTTGCTCAGAATTTGTAGAACAAGTCTTTATATCAAAAGCTCAAATTGCATTTGATATTTGCCATTCAAATCCTCAGAGGACTGAGGGACTGAGATTCCTTTGATAAATAAAACATTTTTTGTAAAGGGATTGGCAAATGTTATAAGTAATTGGTCTGGATAAAGATTTTGTATTGATTTTTTTTATTTAAAAATAGGCTGTTAATTATATTGGTAGTGTAATTGGTCTGGATAAAGATTTTGTATTGATTTTTTTTATTTAAAAATAGGCTGTTAATTATATTGGTAGTGTATGCATGGAAAAGGTGCAAGATAATTAGTGACTAATTTGGACGTTAAAATATTAAAGTTTAAGAATAATAAGAAATAGGCTCTTGTGTGCTCTTAATATAGTGTTAAGCATTACTGTATAGACAAATTTTATAACCTGCTTTGAAGGATTTTTTGGATTGTCTGGTTCACTAGATAAATGAAACCTAACTATTGTTAATAAGAGCTAGAAGAATAACAGACATTTTCTTAATTGATAAAGATACTTAGTATAAGTAACCCTTTCTGTTAGCATTAAACTAAAATAACGTAAGGAATCATTCGCTACTAAAGCAGCCTTCGATTAATTTCATTTTAATCAATACTTTATTATTATTTTTGATAGCGAGGAATCAGAAAAAATGCAATATAAAGGGAAAAAACAAAGAAATAGATGAACACAAACAAAGAGAGAGTGAGAAAAATACAGTAGAAAAGTCATCGCTCAGTAGTTTTCTAGCACGCCAATATCCAGCAATCTCAGAATCAATTCCGTGGAGTGCCTTTCAGCTTTGGAGGTGTTTTCTGTCCATTGGCTCTGTTAAATTACAGAGCCAGCAGTAAGGATGGTCATAAACTTCCATGTTCCTTAAATGTTCTCCCTATTAGTCATTGCTTGTCACCAAACAAAAAATTACCTCTGCATTTCATCGTGTTTTATCCGTTATAGTCCGGTATGTATCTAAGGGGTATTTTCCGACTCAGTTCTTGCCTTCTATTTTGTTTTGTATCTTTGACTGGGAGCTCATGCTCATAATACATTTAATATAGAGTGGTAGGATATTCTAGGATTAATTGGCTGCAGCAATTGGGATCCCTTTCAAGCAAGTAAATTAGCCTGCACTTTTCCTTAGACATCACATCTGCTAGGTATTATCCACTGCAGAACTACTTTTTATATTCTGTAATTCTAGGAGTCTAATGAACTCCCTACAGCAAATTACTCTTACAAAAAGGTGCTCTCTGGTAATCTTATTACCTGAATTGTGCTTCTTGAAATCAGACATCAGAACAACCCTGCTGAACTTTTCATGTAGAACTAAAAGTTGCTATAAAGCAAGGCATATAGCATGCACCTCGCCATCAAAGGCTGTTCTAGACTTAACGGCAGATGCATAAATTGAGAAGAAATCTGATTGAACTCCTGCTGTCATATGTAGGTCAAAACAGGAGCCATCTGTGAAAATTGTGCAGTCAGTTATGTTCTGTGTACTCAGAACAAATGGTTTTCCAGTGCAGGACCTGCAGGACTTGCTGTTTCTTTGTAACTGGGCTTTTAAGGTTTAAGTTTGACTCAATCCAATTACACTTAATAGGGTTTAGTGGTTTTATATTTTTCTGTGTTGCTGGGGAAACTGCAGTTTTCCCTCACAGTCTGAATCTTTTGGATGAACCCCAACTGTGTCTATAAATTTCTCGTTTTTAGTAGATAATTAATCCGAAAAAAGTGTCTTCGTTTCACATTTTTCAAATAAGAGCTTGTCTCTTTCAGTAATAATATCTTTGATAGGTCTATTTGTTAGTAATAACATAACCTCAATTGGGGTTGACTTGACTGCTCCAGTTACCACTTTAAGGTCTTATTTTGCTGTGACTCCATTTTCTTAAAATAACTCATTACATGTTATGAGTGGTTCACTACAATAGGCAATCAAGGGCAGTTTTATAAGTTATATTTAGCATTGATCTGGCACACCCCAAGGGAGATCCCACCAATCGTTTCAAAACCTTAACTCTATCGGATATTCATTCCACCAAAGATTCAATGTGGAGCCCCCAATTAAGCCTCTCTCTCACTCCCAGCTATTTAAATTTATCTGTAGTCATAAGTGGGGGATCATCAAATAACAAGTTGGGGCTGAATGTTTGATGGATCAATAAGAATGACTACAGCAGTTTTATCCAAATTCACAATCATATTATTATCAGTGCACCAGTTCGATAGTGCATGAAGGGCTTTATTTATCCCATTTTCAATCAAATTTTTTGTATCTTTCATTGGAACTTGTGTCTAGATGATTAAGTCATCAGTAAAAAGTAGAGATTGTATGCCCTCTGTAGACTCCAAAATTGAGACCAGATCATTTTTATATATATATATATTAAACAATACATAGATTCTTACTGCTCCCTGTAGCAGACTTGTCTGTAGGTTATAAGATTTTGATAGTTTATTTCCATCTTTAACTTTACAAAGATACTGGTCCAGAAAAGATATTATCCAGTTAACTCCCTCTGATACCAAAGCCCAAGAGTTTCTGGTATAGTCGCTCTCTCCACACCAAATCATATACAGACTGCAGATAGGATGTTTCTATTATCTAGTGGCAATGTTTCTCAACGTTTTTTAGTGTGCCCCCATAAGCTGGGATGGATGTCCCTGCACATCCAACTGTGTTCAAGAGTTAGAATGTAGACCAGCCATAATCAAAAAAATATAATTTATTAATCTTATAAGAAGATCTAACAACCTAACAAGTTTCAACAACCCAGGCTGGGAAATGCACCTAAAATTAAGTATTGGAGCAAAAGCAAGGTAGACATGATAATTAATATTTAGTTATGAATTGAATCACTTACTTTTAGAACGTTTTGGTAATCTGTGTTCCAAATAATCAAAATTTTGTTCTAAGCTGTTCTACTTTAAGCTGCACTATTCCAATTTAAATATCTAATTGACTAAATTGTCAATGATCAATTTTAAATATTAAGCAATAAATTAACGAGTCACTCTCGAAAAACTTTCTACTACTTTACATTAATCACTAAATTCTATCATCTAGCTCCTAGCCTCTCTCTCGAACCTAAAAGTTAATGCTTAAATATAAGCCTTGATTTACATAAATCGCATCTTCTTCGGGATAAAGTTTTCAATACAACAATATTTAAAAGAAGAGTGGCAATATGGCGGTAATGGAGGGTGACGTGTTCTTTGATGCTCTTCAAAAACACTGCAAGATTATTGAATCTGCGCTTATGTCGAAATGCAATATGAAGAATCAGGTGCGTGAAGATGCCAGGCAAGCTTTGGGTGAGTTGAAATCTTCTATTCATAAGAATTTCAAAAGAGTTAAGGCTGCTAATTTGCTAGAAACATGTAAACGAAGTCTAAAGGAAGCCATTGCAAGTCAAGTTAAGCCAAAGCCAAGTTATGCCATCTGGTGTTACAAAAAAGAAAGAAAAGTTTCGATTATTGTTTAGTTGTAGGCTCGGATAATTGCTCGGAAAATTATACAAGCAAAAATAAACCCAGTAGAATCTAAATTAGGAGTTTGTGACTTGAAAAACATCAGATGAAACAAACTGTTAGTTAAATGTTTCTCTGAAAATGATCGGGACCGGCTTTTAACAGAAATTCAGGAAAAATCTCCTTTTGGGAAGGATTTCCTTCCCAAAAGGAGGAATCCAGCCATAATTGTTAAAAATGTGCTAAATGAAGATCTTCTAAAAATGATTTCTGAACAAAATCCTGAAATTGTTGTAGATGACAATAGTATAAGGCAGTGCAGAGTTCGCTTTACTTTGAAAACCTTTCAACATACAAGACATATTGTTATCGAAACTCACCCCATGGTTCGGAAATCCATCCTTTGACAAACAAGATTGAAAATCATTTGGAGTGCATGTGACGTGGATGATTTTCTTATCAATAGATGTTTTAACTGCCTTGGATACAATCATCGCGCTGACAAATGCAACAATAAACTAGCCTGTTTTCACTGTTCTGGAGAACACAAAGGGCAAGATTGTCCAAATAGGAATGCAGTGGCTTGTACAAACTGTATCTGTTTGAATCACAAAACAAATATTCATAAAGTTAATGTTAACCATAAACTCTTTTCTGAGTGCTGTCCTTGCCATATTTTTATGAAGAAGAATACCCATTCTAGAATTAACTATGATTAGGTCAGATAATCAAGTTCTAAAGTGTGTGCAGTTAAACTTACACAAGTCTAAATCTGCAACACAGCAACTCATTTTAAACATGGAAACAGATAACATTAATTGTGCATTGGTTCAAGAACCTCATAGCTACAGGAGTTGTCTTCCAGGTTATCCTAGTACTTATCGACTTTTTTATGATCCTAATTTTGACATTATTAAGGCAGTTATTGTTTGTTCACGTCAACTTGCAACTTTTATTGATTATAAAAATACTGATTACAATATGGTAACTTTAGAATTTATTGTAGGCTCAACTGTATTTACTCTTTTCTCTTACTATTTCGAGCCTTCAAAAAACATTGACTCGGATCTTCATAAAATCAGCCAAGTTGTTAGTTGTAAAAATCTCAATCGACTGGTTTGGAGCATGGACTCCAATAGCAAATCAAAATTATGGTTTAGTCCCTACTCAGATACACGAGGAGATAAGTTATGTGAATTTATTTTTGCCGACAACTTATTTATTATGACCGAGGATTGTGGGCCTACTTTTCGGGCAACTCAGGAAACAAGCTATATTGATATTACAGTTGTTGGTTTGGATCTACTCGAGGATAACTCGAGTTAGTGTCTTTCTGAGAATGAATCCCTTTCTGATCACATGATGATAGAATTTGAGTTTTGCCTATCCACTGTCCTGCGAGATACCTCAAGGGATCCTTTTGTAATATTTAATACAAAGATAGCAAAGTGGTGTCGCTTTCGGAAATTTTGTTTCTCTCGTATGACTCATATATTTGAGACTCTTAATGGTTGCACTAATGGTTCTTGCCTAAATACAGTCATTGAGGAACTTGGTTCTCTATTATTTATCAGGCATGCTTATACTCAATGCCTATTAAGAAGACTAGCAAGCATAATCTCCCTTGGGGGGGAGGGTCTATCGAGATTGGATGTGCGAGGAAGAGGCTTAATGCTTCTAGACATAGATTTCAGCATTGTAAAAATCCAACTGTTAGAGAATTATATAGAAATAATTATTTTGAATATAGAAAAGTTTATAATCAAATGCTTATTAATGCAAAATCTGAGTCTTGGAAGAAATTTCTTTTAACCATTGGTACGCAAAATGTGTGGAAGAAGGTTTATACTTATGGCGTTAAAAAGATTTCATAAAAAAATTGAAATAACTGGTATTAAACTACCCACAGGAGCAACAACCACTTCCTTAGATGAGACAAAGAGTGCCGTGCTTCAGAAATCATTCCCTTCTGATTCAGAGGAAAATAATAACTTTCAGAAAGACTATCGTCATGCTGCGCGTACTGCTTACCCTTCCTTTTTTTGATCCTTCCTTTTCCTGTGATGAAGTTAATACAATTGTTTCTATTCTAAGGCTTAAATAAATCACCTGGTCCGGATTCTATTTCAAATGAGATTATTAAACAGTTTCACTTAGCGCATTCCCTTCTTTTCTCCATAAACTTTTTAATGTTTGCCTAGAATTAGGTATTTTTCCGCGGGTTTGGAAACTTGCCCAGGTGATTCTCATCCCCAAAGTTAATGAGTTTAGGGTTCCCCATTTGGATAACCTTACGTGCATAAGCTTACTTCCGGCTCTTGGTAAATGCTTAGAGAAACTTTCTGTTAACAGGATTTACTGGTATCTGCGCCATGGAGACTTTCTCTCTAGTGATCAGCATGGTTTTACCCCTCATAAGAGTACTGAAGACGCTCTTTTACGTTTGAATGAGATTGTTAAGAGGCTAAAAGAAGAATTTACACTCAATCTTGATTTCTCTTGATATAAAAGGTGCTTTTGAAAATGCATGGTGGCCTTGCATTCTGAATCTCCGTAAGAAAGCAGAAATTCCGATAAATATTTTTTCACTTGTTGCTAACTTTTTAAATGACAGAGTGGCTAAAAGTAACTGGGTTCGACTTCTGCAATCCACTGTCTTGAAAGGAGTTGCCCTTAAAAATCAGTCTCTGGACCTATTTTTTGAAATATCATTATCAATGATCTCCTATTTAAACTTAATTATCTTGCCTGCTGTGAAATCATAGCTTTAGCTGATGACATTTTAGTTTGTTCCCAAGGTAGGGATCTTCCTGCGACTTTCTTACACGCACAGGAAGCTTTGAACCTCGCTTTTGAATGGTCAAAAGGTTTTAAATTGGATTTTAATCCTAATAAAACCAGAATCATGGCTATTGAAAAACTAAACATTTGATATGATGCATTTCAGTTATATCTTGATAGAACTCCCTTGACTATGGTAAAACAAATGAAGTATCTTGGGGTTCTTCTCGATATTAAATTTTCTTGGAAGCAGCACTTAAGTTACATATCCGAGAAATATGATAAATTACAGCATCAATTTAATTGGATTTTTCGGTATAAATTTCAATGTACATTCGCTCATTTATAAGCAAGGAATCGAACTTTTCATTTTGTATGGTTCTAGTGTTTGGGGTGAGGCTCTTAAAAGAAATATGAATTCTAAGTATCTGTGACGCATACAAAGGATACTTTTGCGGGTCATATGTGGTTATCCCACATACGAGTCAGTTTATGCTAGTTCTGGCTTCCTTCCAATCGACATTTCTATTCTTCGTAATATTGCTTTTAGGGAAAATCTCTGTTTCTTTCATCTCTAATTGTGATTGTATTCTGTCTCCATTTTTTCTCCCTCATCCTTCAGAGAGAAATGCCATTAATATTATTCAACTTAGTGACAAGAGCACAGATGATTTCTCTGTTATTTGCTATACTGATGGCAGTAAAGTTGATGGAAGAGTTAGTTTCGCTTTTGTTATGTTCAGGAGTGGTGTTGAATCCGAGAACTTTCAATTTAGAATTCGTGATGAATGCACAGTTTTTGTAGCTGAACTTTTATTTTTAAACTTTACCATTAAATGGATCACTGAACAAAATAGTATCATCTCAGAATATTTCATCTGCACTGACTCTCTTTCCTCCTTGGATTCTCTTTATTATATTTCTTCATCTAGCAACATAATTGTCGAAATCCAAAAGCAACTTAAGAGCTTAAAAGATAAAAATATCTCAATAGATTTTGAATTTGTTCGCGGACACACAGGCGTTCTTGGGAATGAGTGAGCCGATTGGCTTGCAAAGGCTGCAACCAAGTGCAAAATTGACATTGCCGTTAATATTCCTACATAGTTTAACAAGAAGATCACGAAAGGTAGAATGGTGAAGTCTTGGAACCAAGAATATCTCATTTCTAATAAAGGGAGTTTAACAAAGAAATTTTTTCCCAACCATTAATGCAACTGTCATGCCATCATTTTTACACTAATTACAAAATAACCCAATTTCTCACTGGTCATGGTAATTTTAAAAGCTACTTGAACAAATTTAATTTAGTTCCTTCATTTTCCTGTGACTAATATTGGTGGCGAGGAAAATGTAGAACATGTAATCCTTCTGTGTTCCAAATATGTCAGAGAGAGAAAGATTATAAAACTGGCTTTCAAGAGACTTAACACTAATTGGCCACCAAATTTTCACCAATTTCTTTCCACCAGAAGTGCCTTTAAAAATTTCTGTGAATTTGTTGTTAAATATTAGTAATTCTTCTTAACCTCATTTTTTTCTTCTTTTTTTCCCTTGTAATGTGTGATTAATACTTACTTCTGTAAGCCCCATGTGATACTTTGTGGTGCACAGGGATTTTATAATTGTTTTCAATAAAAAAAAAAAAAAAAAATTTAAAAGAAGTAAATTTCCCAAGAGGATTAGTAGGAGGTTCGCAAATAGACTCATAATAAGACTTTTAAAAAATTCTTATGCCCCATATATATATATATATATAATTCTCTACTGTAGGGAGATGAATTATTAATAATCATAATCATCGAAACTGAGAAAACCGAAATTGTAAGATAACCAGACATAAGATTTCAGAAAGGATATATTAGGAATTATAAAAATAATAGAATATATATATAAATATATAGATGCTACAATATTGTAACATTGCTGACTTAGGACTGCTCTTATATCTCTCTATATAAAAATGTTGTGTTGGTTTTTGTATACTCGCATAACTCGAAAAGGTCTGCATGGATTTATCTGAAATATTGATACAACATTGCATTTGACTCCGGTCAGGATCTTATGTACTTTTTATTTTGAAATTCACTCTAAATTTTTTAAAATTTAATTTTTAAGTGATTTTTTGGTGTTATGACGCCATACGATGTCACGATTCGCTCTGAATGCGAAAATTTAAACTTTACGAATGGATTTTTCCGAATTATTGTATAATTCTAATATGGTTATGTTTATTGGTTGTCATATTTATCTATTTTTTTGTTCTTTGATACGTAATTGTGATTATTTTTCGAATAAATCATTTTTTAAAAATTCTTTCAACAACTCAAATTTTGTTTTGTAATTATGGCAACAATCGGTTAGCATTATCCCGGGATGTTTACGACTTCGCTTATATTCTACATCGTGTTTCTTTCTGTAATTTTAAGCTAAATTTATTTCTTTTTATTAAGCGAAAATGAAATTTACATAATTGATTTCTGTACGCTACTTATTTTTCTACCAAATAGTTTCCGTTAACCATTTACCTCAAATAAAAAGACGTAGCCAAATGCCGCGATATAACATTCAATGTTTGGAAGCAATATTTTTTTCCCACTTGGAGACATTTTAATTTGACGAATTAATAAATTTTAATAATGTTTTTTCTCTGTTTTAGACAACTTTTTAAATTTCATTTGATTTTTACGTATTATCGCAATAATCGCCAACTTTCATGATAACTCGCAAAGTTGGCCATTCCATTTTCGCAGATGTTGTACGCGCGGAATTGGCAATCATGTGCTTCGTTTTATACAATGTCGCCAATAGGTTGCGATAATACGTAAGTACCTTTCATTTGATGTTACTATTGAAATACACATAGTAAAACTAAGATTTTCTGATTTTGAGTCATCAAAATATTGCACCTTATTTTGTTTTTGATTGCTTTATAAAAATTATAACTTTCTTAAACAGATTCCATTAGTAATTTGTTAAAAAAATACTTGAAGTTATTATGGTTTGCTTTTTTGCTTTTCTCTGGGACGTAGAGCTACCACTGTATCAATGATGCAGGGGCCCCAACGAATGTTATTACAGTTCCACTTATATACATGGTGCTCATATCTGAAAAAGGGCCCCAAAAGAATTTGGATACAAGGCCCACTCAGAGCTGTTTTGTAATTTCATATGTTTTTGTTTTAACCTACATTTTAACTGCAGTCAATCAGCTTCAGTACATAAAATTGTATTGCAGAAACTCGAACTTAGGTCATCATACTGGCGAAGCAAACACAGTGCGAGGGGAGTTGCTCATCAAATTAAGAGTAGGCATCAATGAATGAGCAAAACAGACAGATAGCTCAAATACATGTTGAGGAAGCAGGTGGTTAATATGATTGTAATTATTTTTTCAAATTATACTTTTGCTTTGATAAAGATAGTTCAGCTCTTTTTATGTCAGTTAGTGTTAGAATTGTATATCATTTTTCAATTTATTTTTAAACTCAGGATATTTAATTTGGATAATTTTTATATATAAAATACTAATTTTAATTCTGTACACTATGGATGTGTTTAGCGTGATTTCAAAATCTCTCCACAAACGAGTAGTGTATCGCTTAAAATCTCTTCCACCTTTTTTTATCTCTCTCCAATGAATCTAAATTAAATTAATATATAATTTTTTTTAGTACTTATATATATATATATATTAGTTGGCCATTTACCTAAAATCAAAAGACATCGCTAAATACTGCAATATGCATTCAATAAGGAAAAACCATTCTATGCCTGTTTGTGCACAATAATAATACTTTTTTGCTTTTGGTAGTGACTTTTTCCACAAAATAGTTATTGAAGTTTCTAATAGCTGGGGCAATAACATTAGACTCACAAAATATCTATTTTGTGTAATTTCAAAATTTTATTAGGTGTTACTGTGAAATACAAATGGGAAAATTAAGATTTTCTGATGTATATTTTGTGTTTGTTTTGATATTTATGTATTATCGCAACCATATTGGCAACATTAGCACTTAATTGCCAATTCACCGTGTATGACGCGAACAAAATCGGGGTTGATATAGTTGCAACAGTACCCAAGTACCTTTGTTTGCATCTTTTTTTGGTGATTTCATCAAAATATTGATAATTTGTTGTTAATTATTGGTTTTTGATAGCTTTTTATCATTTAAGTTTGTTATAGCTAGCTGTACCCAACCACGTTTTCCTGTTGCTCAGTCTGGTTAAAAAAAAGAAAAGAGAAAGCACACATTTCTAATATTTTTAACCTCTTGCACTTGAGGTATGATTTTTTTTTTATAAAAAAATGTGGAAATATATACATTAACAAAACTTTTTTAAACAGATTTCATTTGTAATTTGTTAACAGAATACTTCCAAGTTATTATGGTTTTTTTGTCATGTTATGAATCTAAAATTATTTGCATTGTCTCTATAGGGAAGGTGCCAAGTTTGAAAATAAATTTAAAATGATTCTTCTTGAGGTCAAAGGGTTAATTTTACAATGCTTATGGGTAAACATTTTGTGTTGCTTCATTGTCTGTATAGATACAGAAATTGTCTGCTGTGCCTACTTTAGAGCAGTAGTTGCTATTTTCCAACACTTCATGAACCACTTATGTATAACTTTATAATTTGCGGTTCACTAATAGGATTGATCTTTATGTGGTGGACCACTACAGTTATATTTACATCTTTATTTAATCTTCCATACCCCTGAAAATAAGCTTCATGAAAAGCAACAATCAACAGACTGAAGTGTTTTGCCACCAATTTTCCAAAAATTGGTTGAGGTTACCAAAAATCGCTAACCTCAGGAATTTGTTCATTTGTTTTTTCGTTTAGTTGTTTCAGTAACTAAAAGCTTTTAGTAAAGAATAATCCATGTTCTATAATATGTTATTTTGTTGTTCATCTTTTTTTTAAACTAAATCTTCATAGAAGTATAAATTATGTCCCAATTTTTCTACATACCATCCAAAATTTCTCAACCATCACCAATTGGTGACTGCTGCTTTGTAACACACATTAGTAATTATGTATTAGCATCACCGTAACAAAATTGGTGCCACCTGCACCTTAATATCTAAATAACAAAGATTCTAACATTTTTTTTTATGAAAAAAGAAATGGATGGAAAATGGTGCGATTTGCATGGTGGTAATTTGGCTGCAGTGATGTTAATATTTAAGTACACAGATAACAAATAATTGTCCATGTGAAAAGCAGTCTGTGTCTAGATATAAGTCACTCTGTTTTAAAGATAAACCCTTAACTTTGTTGATAACAATTGCTAATGCTAATTGAATTGGGAATTGCAAAAATACACCCATCATTATCAACACTTTGTCGTAGATTTCTGCTGCAAAATCAATGTTTATATTGGAATTTCCCTGGCGTATTCGATTGAAAATATCTTCAGCCTCTCATTGCATTGGATTTCAGGTGTATCAATTGATGCACGTTTGAAGTTAAATATTTCATTAGCATTTTTTATTTTTTCCTTTTCTTTTTGTTCCTGAATTTTCTTTTTTCAAAAAATGTTTTGAAATTTTGTATGGTTTTGTTTTAATTTTCTTTTCTTTTTAAGTGCAGTCGATTGGCTTCACTACATAAAAATAATACCTTGCGGGAAATCAAACTTAGGTCGTCATACTTGCAAGGCAAAAGTACTACGAGTGTAATTGCACATCAAACTGAGAAAGAATGGATATCAGCAAACGAAAAAAACAGACAAAGAATGGCACAAACACATGCTGAGGGCGCAGCAGAGCAACATGCAGCCAGACTTAAGGATGCACATTTGCGAGCACATCATCCGTGTTTTACAACATCAGAAAGATGTTAACCAGAAACAGCACATTGCTTCAAACATGACTTTGTGGTGAGCAATCACACAATAACAGTCACCTTGCATTCCAGTACAACCCAGTGGAAGATTCTAGGTTCAGGCAGCATGTTCTCATCTACACAATGATGGAAGTGTATCCTTATTGCAATGCTCTGGAATTTAAAGGAGAAATAAAAGAAATGTTTTGTACCACTGAAAAAATTAAACCGCCTCAACTCGGGAGAACCACAGAGCCATTAAAAATTTTGCTTGCTAGATATACTGCGGAATCAAAACATTTCCTATATAACATCAGGAAGTACAATTCATGTTTTCAAGTGACATTGTTTGGATAAATGTACATTTGTGAACACACCTATGATTTAATAAAAATATCCATAAGCATTGTAAAACCAACCCATTCCCCTCAAGGAATCCAGAGTAGAGCCATTTAAAATTTATCTTCAAACTTGAAGTCTGCACTTTAAGGACAATGTAAATAAATTTATATATAGGTTCATAACATAAGGACAAAAATAAGCCGTAATAACTTCAAGCATTTGGTTAACAAATTATAAATGATAACAGTTAAGGAAAGTTTAGCGTATATATATTTATACATTTTTTTTTATAAAAAATCATACCTGCAATGCAAATGTTTTAACATACTGAAAACATGTACTTTCTGTTTAACAAGACTGAGCCACAGCAACGCGTGGCAGGGTACAGCTAGTATAAAATAAATTATATACACTGCTGGCCATCGTAAAGGAAGCATGCAAATAACATGAAATTTACAACATGCATTAGCGGAGGTGAGATATGCAAATAATTAGAATTTCAGCACAGACACACATCACGCGCGCCTGTGGCGCCACCTCAAAGCGCTATTTAAGGCTTGGAGATTTCGATGATTTCAAGTTCGGCAATTGTGTTTTTCTTGTGGTTTTTTCAAAAAAGCGACCAGTTATGTCTTGTAGAAAACAGCGATCAGCTTTTGATCAAGTATCCGAGTTCGACAGAGGAAGGATAGTGGCCTACCGAGATTGTGGATTATCTTTCAGAGAAATCGGTAGTCGTGTTGGACGAAACCAAAAAACTGTAATGCGGATATGTGACCATTGGATGCAGGAGGGTACGACGGACCGACGTGGTCGATCGCATCCACCTCAGTGCACCACTTCAAGTGAGGACGGGCAAATTGTGCGCATGGCAGTGACGGATCGCTCAGTCACATCACGAACTGAAATAAAAATTTAGTAAGGTCCTTGCACTTGATGTTTGTTGAAAAGAGATTTTATGTGGAATTTCAATTTAGTTAACTTTAGTCTCAAAGTCTCTCCGTTTTGTAATATCCAGCCTATTTCTTCTGTTTAGTAGCAGATCGTTTATGTCACTAAATCCACAATCGGTTAAATATGGAAATGGTAATAATAGTTCTCTTGCACATTTGGTTGCATTTGGATATTTGATTTCGGTTTCTTCACAAAACCATGCCGTCACTCCTTTTATTTTAAATAATGATTTAATTGATGCTCATTTTGCCTTTCTACGAGTTCTTCTTGATACTGTAAATCTGAAATTTCAGAAAGATCTACTGACATCGGCTGCGTCATCCAAGTTGGAAAATCAATTTTTCATAAATCGGATGACAAAAGTTTTAGATGATCGACAATAACATTTATAGCTGTATCAGTTACTTCACATTTTTGGATCTAGTAAAACCTTTCAAAATTTTTGTACCAGACATATTTTTGGCATTATTCAATAAAAGTAATAAAACCAATATCTTCGCTTTTGCATCGATAAGAATTATTCCTTGAAGCTGTTTATTTAATATTTTTAATTTTTCAAAGATATCAGTTAAATAACTTAGAAATGCTTTACCATCAACCATTAACAACTTTTTCATTTCAGTTTTTTTCACTTAAAAAATTACTAAGAATATCAAATAGTTTCATAAACCTTTTTAAGCAGTTCCCTTTCGAGAGCCATCTTACTTCAGTGTGAAGTGTAAGTTTCACATGGTCTTCATTTTGTTCTTCACAAAATAACTTGAAAAGACGTTCACATTTGGCATTTTAATGGCATTAGTACACTTATTTCATTTAGTACAGGTGAAGTGTTTTTAGCTACCAGGGTTTCCCTGTGAATGACACAATGCATGAGAAGCATATTTGTATTCCCATCCTTCATCAATTTTAAGCAACCATTTTTCTTTCCCATCATATTAGGAGCACCATCTGCAGCACAAGATGTTATATTTTTCATTGGTATATTGGCATCTAAATATGCTTTTAGTTTATTATAAATATCTTTGGAGGTAGTGGTACTTTCTAAGAGGATTTACAGAACAACATTTCTTCAGCAAAATGATCTTTATCAATGCATCTTATTTAAGTTATTAGTACGGCCTCACTGTTTCTCAAAGTTGATTCATTCAATTGTATCGAAAATTTTCTTGTTTTCGGCTTTTCAACAAGTTACATTTTAATATCCTCACTCTTTTCGTCTATTCTTCTGCTAAGAGTGCTGTTACTTAACAGCATAGCTTTCACGTCTTTGTCATCTTTTTCCATTACCATTTTAAGAAATGCTGATATTGATGTGGCTTGATTAAATTCTCCTCTATCATATGACTTTTGCCAGATTTAGCGATGAATAATGAAACATGATAACTAGCCTTAAGAGTACGATTTGCAGTTGCAATATGAGCTTTAAATAGAGATTTTAATGTTACTCTTTTTTCAAAATTGTTTTTTAAAGTTTGAAAGTAATTCAAATCTGAATTAATATGAGCATTATGTTTTGCTTTCAAATGCGGTTCAAGACGACAACGTTTCATTGATTTGTTGGACAAGCATTGTTGGCATAAAAGAGCTTTATGGTTAGCATAATGTTACCTTTTATCGTAAACTGCAGATATGAAACTAAAATTTAAATATTCCTCCAAATACTGACGAACTTTCTTACTTGCACCACTCATTTCACTATAGATTAAAAGGAGAAGAAAATAATTAAGAAAATATGAACTGAAGTAAACGCGTAGATTAAAAAAAGATGTATATTAAAATACCCCTTAAATTATATTCCCTTCCTTTTTGTTTCGGCATATGTGTGTCCAACAGCATTTGCTATATCTCTAGCTGTAGTTAAATTCCTGCCATTATAACATAACGGTTCCATTTTATAAGGATATCTTTATTTTGCAAATGGGACAGAGATTTATAGGTCCTTAGCTATCTTCTCCGTAGATTATATTTGATACAAGACTGTTGAAGGATTTTTGCTTGGCCTCTAAAACAGTCTTCTTAAGAACTGCTACCGGCTTTTCCCTGCAAATAACATCACTTGGACTTTTTGCCAATTCTGTTTTTTTCCTTAATCAATCTTGTTTCCTTCATTCTCTGTAGATTTTCAGACCAGAAACATTTGAAATTTTTAACTTTTTCTCCAGGAATGCTTGTTTTTCTTTTTTAACTTTCTTTGAAATTACATTAATTTTTTGTCAATCAGCCATTTATCACTACTTGCAAATAATTATAAAACCACCTAATTTCCTGTATTGAAAGAAAAAAGTAATTACTCTGATTTTTAATACTGAACATATATTACATATGGGTAGTGAAATGAAATCAAGAATAATAGATATTGATTTGGTTATGAAAATAAAATTGAGATTTATGTAATTTCTCTTATATAGACCTTTTCAAATCAATTTCCTTGAAATGTTAGTAACTTCTGCTTACAAATTATTAAATTTATATATATATTAGAAAAAAAAATATAAATAGGTAAAATTCTATAATACACTGGTTATCATAAATTAAGAAAAAATTAAGGCACAGACCTCCATGTCTTTTTCCATGAAAATGTTATTTCTCACATCTATAGATATAACTTTTTGGATGCTTATGTGCACTTTTATGCCGGGGCAATAGGTGATGCTTTTGTCCAACAGGATAATAGTGCGAGACATCGTGGATGCCTATCTTGAGCAGGAAACAATTCAGCGCATGCAGTGGCCAGCTTGATCACCGGACTTTAACCCTATCAAGCATGTTTGTGACACTCTAAGACAACATGTAGCTGCTCTCAATCCCCTTCCTAGTACCCCAGTCACGCTTTCAATGGTCTTGAAAGAGCAATGGCTTGCACTTCCTGCTGAATTAATAAACCGCATTACTGAGAGCATTACACATCACTGCATGTGCTGTATTGCTTTTCTTTTTTTGGGGGGATCATATCCCTTATTAAAGATACTTTTCCTATATGAAACTGACACATCCGATTTGTTCATTGTATACATATGCTAATTTTTATAACACCAAAATCGTTTGGTGATTTTTTTTGTTGCTATTTCAAACCTTATGTGTTGTATAATGTGTATAAGTTTCATTAAATTCTACGCATAACTTTTTGAGTTTTTGTCATTTTTGGAATTTTTGCTTAACTTATGGTAACCATTGTATACAATTGTAAGTCCAGTGGCTGAGTGGTAGTGTATTGCGTATCCACACCACAGATCCGGGGCCCAAATCTTGGGCTGGGCAAGGTCGACTCAGCCTTTCATCCCTTTAATGGGTCGATAAATGAGTACCCAAGCTTGCTAAAGAACTGAGCAATGGGGTTTCGCGTTGACTGACCATCTGACTGGAACATATGCACATGCACCTCAGCATCCAAAGTCACGAAAACTGAGTTGGGAGTAGTAGGCTGTGTTGCGCCACTGAGTTTAGTTAATTTTATGTATACAATTGTATGTAGATAGACTTGTCTGATTTTAAAAATCAAGGAATTATATTGGTGCTATATTTTTCATTTCTTATTTTTTAAAATTATTAAACCAATATTTTAAAAGTTTTTCAAAATTATGTTGTATTAGTTATACTTTCTTTTAAATCTTGGAAGAAAAAATCGAACACTTCCACAAGCTGGTCGAATTTTCTTTTCCCAGCTCCACTCCACTGATTTATTGAAAAATTTCTGGTACCTTTGCTATAACTGATAAACAAGTCATCTATAGAATATTCTGTGAATAATTTTGGAATTAATTCAGATTTCTAAGCAGCACTATGTTTAAAAAATGAAAATATGTTTTGAATATAATTGTATTCTTTGAATGAGTGTTAAACAATAGAATGATCACTATAAATGAAATATAAATTTTTTTGAATCATTAAATCTTTTCCCATAGTTGTAAAAAGTTAATACATTAGATTAATTTTACGATATTTATTATTCGATTGTGCAGCTATTTAAAAATGTTTTTGCTTTGACTCATTGCTAATAAAATTTTGATGAAATAAAAAAAAGGAGACTGAAAACTACTTTAAAGAACTTAAAACTTCATTTATTATTGCACTAATAATGTATTAATAGAATATAAAGTAAAATATATTTTTTTTGGCAGAATTCTTTTACCTTTAAAATAATCCTGAAGAAAATACAATAAAAAATATTCTAAGAGATAACATTGTAATTGTAAAGAGTTCCTTAAAAATATTTCTATTAATGTCTGATATATTAAGTGTGTAATTTTAATTGAAAAACACTCTTATACGGTGTGATTCCCAATTTGAGGGTGCACCACTGTACAGGTCGATCTAAGAGTGAGATTACCTTGAAGAACATCACCATCACCGATGGATTGGATGAGCGGCAGACTACAATATGCCACTCGCCCAATACCCACTGATTCAACGGGTCTCGTGTGACTAAGGGTTCACACATAGAACATCTATGACTATCTCTAACAAAAAATAATCCCATAAAATTCTGTTACAAGTAACTTATAATATCTTACATTGTTCTTGATTTATAGTGCATTGAAACAATATTTCTTTATGAATCTTCCTGTATTATTTATAATAAGAAACTTAATTCAATGACTTCTCTAAGTGAACATATTTATGAGAATTTTGCCTATTCATGTTTTGTGTAGGGCAAAAGAAAAAAAAAGTCTAGATTCAACCAATATAAAAAGTAAATGTTCTGAAATGTTGGAATATTAGTGAAAGCCTTTGATTATCTCATTAGGTTTCTGACTTCTTTATTGGGAAGAAGAATACAGCTCACTCCCAAGTGTAGAATCAGAGAAAGCTATAGAGTAAAACTCGTTTTTGTGCGGTAGATAGGGGCTGCACACACACATACACACAATATTTGAAAATACTGGGTGGGAAAAAAGTCCGTATTAACTTTAAAAATTTATAAAACCTGGAAAATTAAACTAAATAAAAAACGGTTTGCAGATTTAGCATCGATAAATCACGGGATTTTTTTAAGATAAGAAAGAAAAAAAAATAGTTCAAAAAACAACTAATTGGTGGTGTTTCATACATAAGTGAAAGAAAAAACATGCACCTTTAAAATTTTTTACAGCTTTTTTAAAAATAAAAAAAACCCCGATATTTACTACTGAGAAAAGGCGTATTTCCGTACTCTTATTTTAATCGCATAGAAAAGCTGAATGATAAATGCCTACCTAATAAAAAAATGTTTCATAACCTCTTAACAAATTCTTCTATCTCATATGGTGATTATTAACATGCTTTAACTGTATTTGATGCATTTGAATGTCAGACGTTTAGCGATTATTTGGAAATTTATCAAAATGTTGATGTTATAATGTTAGCAGAAATATTCTTATCGCTTAGACGAATTTCTATGCAATCTTATCATTTAGATCCCGTTCATTTTATAACAAGTGCTCAATTAACAAGGAATGTGGATCTAAAAATTAGTAAAGTAGAATTACAGTTACTGAGGGATGTAAATGAGTATTTGTGGTTTGAAAAGAGTATGAGAGGAGGTGTTTACTTGTTAGGATGGAGACATGCAATAGCAAACAATCCTTTTTCATAGCGGAAAACTACAGTAAAAAATTACTGTCCAATTACATTCTTGCACTCGATGCTTACAACTTATACGGCTTTGCAATGAGCTAGTTTCTTCCTGTTGGAAATTTCCGCTCGTTCGATTCTGAGCAGTTATCAAAATTTAATGTTTTGGAACTTGACAAAGACTCTGATATTGGCTACATATTAGAAGTAGATCTTTTATACCCGAAACATCTTCATAACAAGCATAATAATCTACCTTAGGCTTCTGAACATGTTCTAATAACATTTGATATATCTAACTGTTCTAAAGAGCTCTGTGATGAATTTAGTTTAAAAAGTACCCTTCCAAGTAAAAAATTATTTCCTAAAATCACGCCCCCCCCCAAAAAAAAATTACGTTACTTATTATTTGAACTTAAAATTTTATATTGAACAAGGCATGATTTTAACAAAAATACATAGAATTCTAGCATTCAGACAAAGACCTTGGCTGAAAAGTTATATAGATTTCAATAATCAAAAGAGAATAAAAGCCGATAATGAATTTCATAAATAATTTTTTAAAAAATAAACAGTTTATTTTTTGATCGAACTATGATCAATGTTCGTCACAAAATCTCTATTAAGAGCAGTTTAACATCTGAAGGATGTAATAAAAATATTTCCAGTCCTTTACTGGATTATTTCAAGCCTATCAATGATAATTAAACTATTTTTAAAATGAAGAAACCAAACTTGGTTTTAGATAAACCTATTTTTATCGGTTTTCATGTTTCGGAGCTTTCAAAACTACAGATGAATAAGTGGTACTATTCACACTTCAAATCTCTTATTATGGTTCAAAATGTGAACTCTTATACAGTGACACTGATTCTTTATACATGACTATTCAAACTGAAGATGTTTACACAGATTTAAGAAGGAATTTTAAAAGCATTTTAGATTTAAGCAATTGTGAAAGAAACAACCCTATGTTTGATGATTCAAATAAGGGAAAGTTAGGACTTTTGAAGAGCAAAACTATTCAGCCTATTAAAGAATTTATAGGGTTAAAATGCACAGTGTTTGCATTCAGCTACGGTAACACCATTAAAAAAAACCCGCTAAAGGTATTAAAAAGTAATTTATCTCATTTCAACCTTGAAATGTATTATCCGATAAACTTTGTTTGAGACAAAAACAAGTAGCTATAATTTAAAAAACAACAACAAAAAACATGAATTAAAAACTGTTGTACAAAATAAAATTGGATTATCAGCCTATTTATGATAAAAAAAATTTGTTCAAACCAACTGTATAAGCTCCTTAGCCTACTGGCACTTTTTAATAGATGATATGAAAACATAAGTGAATAATTTTTTTCCATTCTTTATATATGTTATTGGTTTTTGTATATTACAAATAATATATATGTACATGTTTATATATTGTTTTATGAGTGTTATTGCTTTTAATATATGCTATTTCTACATATGGAGTATTGTCTGTACTGATTTCAATGTCTGCAAATGATTCTCTGTAAAATTATTCAATTTTAGTGTAACTTTTGATGGACAGTAAAACACGGTCCATTAGGCCTACAGAATTTTTTATAGTTAGTTTCGTATATATATAACAGAAACTTTCTGAAGAAATTTCTGCAGGTTATTGATGGTGTGATGGAGAACTTGATACAGATATCTTCATCTGAGCGTGCTAATATGAGAGACGATCCTGTTTATGATGTATACCTCTCTGCGAGTTATTTTCATATTTACATATGCATAACCTCACCAAACTTGGTAAGATATTTTATCATTAATTCTTATTTTTTCTCACTCTGATGTCAAAAGGGAAAATGTATCTTCACATTACTATAAGAGACTATGCTGTTTCCTACATTTCTTATACCTAGTGTCTCGATTGAGAAATACGTTTGACTATCTTTCCCTTTGATGTCACAAGTAAAAACTCTCAAACAACTATTAAGAAGTTTCTTTTCATGTTGATGTCATAAGAGAAAGTTCTCAATAAAAAACATAATTGTTGTATTAAATTGTTTCCTCGCTTTGCTGTCACAAGCAAGAGTTCTCAATGAACAACATACCTGTTCTAAAATGTTTCCTTGCTTTGATGTCACAAGTGAGAGTTCTCAATGAACAACATAATTGTATATCAAAATATTTTCACCTTGATGTTTGAGAGTTTTTAATCAACAAATTGTGCTAAGAAATTTTTCTCATTCTGATGTCATGAATGAGAGTTCTCAATGACAACAAGAGATCACACAAGCGAGAGTTTTCAAACTAGCTATTAATATATTTTCCTTATTCTGATGTCACGAGTGAGAGTTCTCAAAGAACAATATAATTATGCATGTTGACATGCTTTCTCGCTTCAATGTCACGAAGAATAGATCGCATATTACAATAAGGCCCATGTTTTTGATTATTCTCTCATTACTCGTTCTGATGCTAAGTACAACAAATTTTCTGATACAGTTATGATCATGCTAATACTACTCATAATCATTTGGTACAATTTTGACTTACAACTTGGGTTTAAATGCACAGTTTATTGAAAAAAAAATATCACTTTCTAAAGCAGTGTTTCAGATGTAATATGTTTTTAATCATTTTCAAATGTCAACATTTAAAAAATGCTAACAAAATTAGCATATCATTGAATATTTTGCAAAACATTCTTATTTAATTTTCAGTAATTTTTAATTAGTTGTCATTGTAGAGAACTTTGTTCTTTTGTTTTATAGTTTACCTCTTTTTAAATTAGGGACATTAAATGTAATGTATTATTTTTAAAACCAACTCTTGGGTAAAAAAGTAGACAATATTATGCTTTCGTAAACTTAAATTATTGTATGCATTACAATTTAAGTCACAAGGAATCAAATTTTAAAATAACAATCATGAGGTTTAATGTGGATCATTTCATAATTGAAGAAAGAATTGGATTCCATATTCACCAAGTTTTTTTTTGACTGAAGTCAAACATAGCTACATCATGTTTATTTTTATTGATTAAGAGTCTGAATTTTATATAGGTTGTATCATTATTTTCTTTATTAGCTTTCAAAGCAATCCTTTGTTTTATGCAGTTTGAGTGGTCATTTTTGTCTGTTAAAGCTCAATTATCAGGACTTTTGAGAAACAACACATAAATTTATATTAAACAGTTTGAAATTAGAAGATAGTTATAAATATTCTAATTATTAATTAGTAAAGTGTAATTTAAATTAATTGATAATTCAGTTGATTTTATTTTAAGTAGTGAGAATAAAAGCATGACTTTCCCTTTCTGTTGAGAAAATTTTGCATGTTGTGTAAATATGTGTGGATATGAAATTTAGTACTAATTATTCTCTGGTTATATAAATTGAACTTTATAAAATTGATTTGATTGGGAGTATTCAGTGCTTCGTATTTTAATTATAAAATATAGGAGCATGAAATAATTTATATTAAAAATATGCAGGACTTAAATGAGACTTCAAAAAAGCAGATAAATGTTCAGATGCTAAGTGAATATTTGAAAATGGTAGCTTAGTTGTTTCATTGATTACTATAATGAAAATTGTTTCTGTTTACTTTTCTCAATGGGAGAAAGTGAAAAAAAAAATCTTTGAATCCTTTACTTTAGCTCTGTAGAAGTTATTTCTTTCATTATTTTGAATTTTGCACTAATGTTTGATATTTATAATATGATAAATTCCTATGATATTGTGAAATGTTAAGGGAGAAAACTTGGTACTTACTTTTGTAAGAATATCTAGTAACATGTGTATAAATTTTAGGGCAAATTAATAATTTCTGACAAAAACGTATGTTTCATTTTGGAAACAGTATAATCTTTGTTTTTTATTAAAAAAATAATCAGCATATAAAGTATGGAGGATTTTCAGTTTGTAAACAAAATAATAAACTGACATCAAGGGGGAGAGCAGTCTTCATCTCTGATCTAATACTGTTTTAAGGGAATTCAAAATTTTTTAATAAGTTTTTAAGACTTTTATGCAAGTTTTTGAAGTGTTTAAGTTGTATGTATAAAAACTGTCATACGGATTTTAAGTTTAAGTAAAATTTTACATCTGTCATTTCTAAGTTTATGTTAAAATATTTTGTATATATATATTTTTTAGCTTACTTAGGAAAGGTTGACATAATGGGCTAAATTCATGACGGTCACATGATAAATACAATCACGTGTTTCCAATTGAATTCGAAACTGACATTAGGCTTTTAATTGTTGTTTTACTTGTAAAATTCTGATAAAATTTCAGATTTGGTTACTTGGTAAAAATGCTCATGTAAGATTCTTCACAAAGTAATTCAAAATTAAAAAAACTTTCATATGTGTATTAATTGATTTAAGTGCATCATTATTGTTTGCAAATACATACTTTTTAAAAAAAATCTGCAAGCCCACTGAACTGGGTTTCTGGATACCAAGCTCAAAATAAGTACAATGTATTAAAATAAATGTAAACATTTAATATAAGTGGCAAAAGCACTAATGAGTGGGAAAACAGGCAATTTTCATGTCAGGTATCAGATCAAGATTTGAAAAAAAAAATATGAACTAAATTATATATATCCTAATCCTATAATTCTGACATATTAATATATTACCCGTTATATTCAGGAAAAAGTTCTATTTAAACAGCATCACACCGGTTACATTCGTTCAGATGAAAACAGAATTCCTGAAAACCATATTGGACGCTGGATCAACTGACGGGAAGGATTCTACCAGCCTCATCACACCATTGAGTTTGAAAGCAGGCATGTTGTGCGCATAGAAATAATGGATCTTATTACAATAATGAGAATCTTAGTTCAAGAATAAGGATCTGTTGACAACAATCTTTATTAATCAGTACCATTGAACGTCGTCTAAAACAGAGGAGAATTTCAGCCAGACATTCTTTATTGCTGTTACATTTGACCGAATACCGCGCGTGAATGTGACTGCAATAGTGTGTTGGACGCCGAGCACAGACAAACGAATGGCATGACATTGTTTATTCAGATGAGTTGCGATTTTACCTACTAAACCACGATGGTCGTATTCGCGTTTGGCGGCAACATGGCCAGAAATGGCATGACTTCATGTATTACCGTACAGGTCTTTTGCCTAGTTTTATGGTTTTAGCTGCCTTTGGATTTCACTTACTATCTAAAACGCATTTCCTCATTGCATTTAGCAGCCTTCTTTATGTCTTAGAGCAGAGGTCGCCAAAGTGGTAGTCCGTGGACCACCAGTGGTCGGCAAAAAAATTTCGCTGGTCCCCAGAAAAATGTGGAATATACTCACTCATCACGTTAAGTTATGTTTTAAGATGCATTGATTGTGTTTTTAGATCAGTTTTTATTATAAATATATTTAACACTTAAAAATTCCTATTAGATGTCCGCGGGATTTAAATTATGAATTTACTGGTCCATGAGGTCAAAAAGTTTGGCGACCGCTGTCTTAGAGCCTTCATGGCTTGCCTGCAGTAAAGTTTCAACAAGACAATGTGAGATTACGTGAGGCTCATAACATTAAACGATTCTTAATTGCCCCTTCGGTTGCACTGCTGCTTGGTCTACCCGTTCTCTTGATTTGTCGCCCATGAAACACATGTGATCGATGACTGTCAAACGATTGATCGATGGTATCATTGACTCAAAGTTCTTGAAAATAGTGTATTAATATTTTTATTAAAATGGTAATTAGATTTTGCGACTGGTTGCTAAACTGACTCACGTTTCTAGAAAAAAAAAATTTAAGAAAAAACCGTTGATTGGCACTTAACATTAATTTTTTTTATTTTTTTTTACAAAATTAGATTAGGGTGAAAATAATTTTATCAAAACACTTGAACTTTCTCCATCTTTCATTCACTGTGTAGTTTTCAACAACTCTTTGTAACCAGTGCAGGTTTATCTATTGGACACTTGGGTTGAGTGCCCAGGGGTCCCGAAGGGCCCTGATAAGCTGGACTTAAACAGATCCAAGAGCCCTTCCTTCGATCCAACAGTGCCAAGGGATCCCGTAGATCTTCTGCGCCCAGGATCCGAAATGAGCTTAAACCGGCACTGCTTGTAACCAAATTTATATGATTTAAAAACGAAGTGTTCTTTAATCTTTTTAATATTAAAATCACTTATTATTTTATTAACATGTATGTCTTTGCAAGCCCACGCCAATTCTAATTGGCGGCACAGTCACGCAGATGTCTAATGAACGCCTTTATGCTGCGGCCGTATTAGGGAAAAATGACTTATGGGGTTAACATTTGAAATGAAATTTTATTGCCATAAAAATAATGCGAAAGATAAAAACAAATACGTCTTGTCATTAATTTTTTAAAATGTGTAAACATTTTGTGCGCTGTTAAAACTTACTCTCTAACACACTTATTGAAGAATTTAGATATATTTATTTTATAAAAACATAATATTTTGTCAGGGAAGCGAAATAATATACTAAACACACATCTAATACCAAAAACACTGCTTAACATTATTACTTTATAATTAGAATCAAATTAAATTACTTATGTAACATGTTAAATATTTGAAAACTATTTAGCTAAAGAGAGATATGTTATGTAGAAATAATTAATAGAAATTGAGTTTTTCGGGCTTTGTTTTTAGCAAACTGATTTTTGACCAAAATTATATCTAATTTTTTCAAAATATCATTTTCAATAGAAATTTTCAATTTGCCAATCTCTCTACACCTATAGTTGGTCTGGGGCAGTGGTCTTCAAACTGTGTTCCACTGTACCCTGGGGTTCCACTAGGCATACCCAAGGGTTTCACAAGGCATATCCAGGGGCTGCACAATAAAAAAAAACGAGAAGAAATAAATATGCATGCAAAATGGATTCACGTTCTCCGTGAAGTTTCCATAGTTACAAGTATCTATAAAGTTCATCCCCCCTATTCATTAAAACGAAAATTTTAAGCTAATTTCGGGCATTGTGAGCAGAAGGTCTACGGAACCCCTTGGCACTGGCGGATCGTGATTTATAACCATATTTTCTGGTTAAGGTATCCGACTACGTTCGGAACCGTGATTTTGCAAAAGCGCATAAATGGGCAATTTTCATGATATTTAGTGTCACTTAGATTAGAATACATGTATACAATTGTTTTAAGGGCATTTTGACAACAAAAAAAAAAAAATTATTTAAATACAATATTTCAAAATACAATATATACAATTTTAAATACAATATTTTTTCAAAATGTTCTCCTTTGGTGAAAAATACTTCTATTATAATAATATTTTGCCTGTATATAGCTCAAACCTCTCTACAGAGACTCATCTAGAATTTTTGAAATATATAACTTAGAAGTGGGTTTATCCATACTTTACGACAACAGAGGGAAGCAATTTTAAGAAAAAAACGCCGATAGTTATTTCAATGGGTTGTAACTCTGAAAATAATGTGAATTTTTCAAAAATCATAGTTCAGCCTCTGTAAAGAGGTCTGAGCTATATACAGGCAAAATATTATTATAATAGAAGCATTTTTAACAAAAGGAGAACATTTTGAAAAAAGATTATTCTTAGTTAATTTATTTTTGCCAAAATATTGTATTTAAATAATTTTTTTTGTCAAAATGTCCTTAAAACAATTTTATACATGTAGTCTAATCTAAGTGACACTAAATATCATGAAAATTATCCATTTATGCACTTTTTTAAAATCACGGTTCCGAACGTAGTCGGATACCTTAAGTCCAGGTTATCTAGGCCCCAAGCGCCCAATGGATAAACTGGCACTGATATATAATAATTTTATTTTGCAACACTTTTTAAACTTTTATTATAATATAATAAAAGAATATTAAAACGCGCGTGCGTTCTATCTTTTTATATATACACTTCCTGCTAGATTGTGAATATTCTATTGTTTACTATCTCGGGTTCCACGAGATAATTTTGTACTCGTTAGCATAATATCTTGCAGAACTAAATAGCTTTCTAATGGAAAGGGCACCTTTTTACATTTGTGAGAAACAATACCTATATAATGAAGGAAAGGGAACAACATGTCAAAGAAGTTGATGTTAAAATCTAAATTTAAGCAAGAACAGCTTCTAAACTTTATTTGAAAATTAATGCAAAATACACTGGGGGTCTCACACAATGTTTATCAACAGCTATAAGCATTTAAATGCGATTCAGAACATTAAGTTTAAGTGAAATAAATTTCTCAACGTAAGTGGCTACAAAAATTAAGTATAAAAACAAATTAAACTCAGAATATGTAATGCGATTGCATTTAATCTCAATAGACCTGGACTTCGACAGTTTGTGTTAAAAATACTAGCATTTATCCCAGTTACTAAATATAATGCATGGATAGATGATACTTAAATCACAAGTTAATATTATTAATGAGTAAATTATATTAAAAAAATTAGGTTAGAATTTAATAATGAATGCAATATTTTTTTTAAAATTGCATTTACATAAATGCATGTTGATCTACTTTAAATATCATTTTGAGATATATTCATCGAAGTATGTGAATGGATTGAGGTTCCACGAAAAGATTTTTTCTAGTTCTAAGGGTTACGTGAGTTGGAAAAAGTTTGAAGACCACTGATCTAGGGTAATATTTAATAAATGAAATGGGTAAAGATCGGCCTCTTTTCGCCCATCATAGTCATGAAAATGCAAAGTATATATTGGAGCTATATTATTATATTTATGTGAACTTTAGGTATTGATCTTTACTTTTATTATAAATAGTAAGAAAAAAAAATAGCAAGTCACATAAAAAAGTCATCAAACTTGGCAAATTCGTTGAGTTTTGTTATTTTAAGCGCTTTTTCTAACTTTCACTAAAAAAAACCCTGTTAAGCGCTTTAAGCACCACTATATTTTTGGGTCTCTCAAATACTACAATAATAAGGCTTTTAAATTAACATTAATTTGTTTTGGTACATCGAGCTCATTGATGTGATACGAAACAAAATAGCTTGCCTGCGAATCGGTTAGACTCATACGTCACTTGCCTGTGTTCAAACGTGTCTTCATCTCGCGCATATCATTGTAATACAAATATTTCCTTTGTGTTATGGCCATTATATTTTACGTAGTATTGTATGCGTTTTGTGTATTTATTAAAAAATGCCTTTAAATCAGTGCGATTCTTGTAAAAATGGCTGGGCAAGAAAAAGGGCGATATGGACTTTGTTAAGTGACTCTGATCTTCCAGATTTTCCACGATTAACACAAAAGGAGCTACGATATTTAACTCTTGGGATATATTAGCTTAAGCAAAGCCGATCATATACGAACGAACACCTTAATCAATCGGGGTTGTACCCTCTTTACGTAAATCGAGAACATTCCTCAGTTGTTCGACTCCAGTTGAGATCTCGATACACAAGTTCAAAAGTATATAACATATGGATAAGAACAGGTATAGGTCATAATCCAAACATTGAATGGTATTTTCAGTGCAAAGTTGGTGCCAGAGTTGTTGGCTGCTGTGCACATGTTACATCTGTACTTGGGATACTGGCGCCATAATCACACTCAGACAAAAACACCAGGTCCTGGATATGCTGACACACTTCAAGACGCTGCTATTGGATGGTCCAGTGGCGATTCAGCCAGTGAAAGCGAGAAGGAAATATTTTTGAAGGCATTTGTTACAAATAGTTTAATATTGCTACTTTTTATCCTGTTTTTTCTGTTTAATAAAAGATTTTTTGAAAAAAACCTAACATTTTCTCATTTTGACTGAGTATCAGTGTTAAAAAAATAAATAATATAATATAAATTTGGTGATGGGCAAAATAAGGCCGATCTTTACCCACCTCCTTTGAGTTTTAAAAATGATCTCGCTGCTGTAGCTATTGAGACTGAAATTGTTATTAATAAGCATATGACAATACGTACTCGTATGTTAGAAAAGGAGCGAGTTAAATTGTTGACAGCGATATAGTGTAGAGAAGTGGTCTTCAAACTGTGTTCCTCTGAACCCTGGGGTTTTACGAGTCACAATAAATCGATAAGAAAATTCAAAATGTGTATGCAAAATGCATTCACGATCTCCATGAAGAGTGAATAAACAAAAATATCTAAAACTCACCCCAATCATTGAAAAAACTAAAAATTTTATTTATTCATAGTCTTATTTTGCAATATTTTTTTAAAAAATTTTTTTTATAATAATATAACAAAATAATATTAAAAGTTTTTTGTGTTTATTTGTGCTACCTACTATATTGTGAGTATTCTATTTGCTTACTATCCCGGGTTCCTCAAAATAATTTTATACTCATAGCAGTCGCGTAACGGAGAATACTTGCCCCAAGCCCAAGTTCGTACTTGGTGTCAGACAAGCTTTGGGCCCCCTAGAGTCCTGCCCCCCACCCTGTGATGCGAGGTTTACGTTACTCCACTGACTCCCAGCTATAAACATTTTAATGCCGTTCAGAGCAATTTATTTCAATGAAAAACATTTCTTTCAACGTATGTGGCTACAAATAAAAAAAATGCAGAACATTAAATGCGACTGCAGATCATTTCAATAGACGCAGACTTCGACAATTTACGTACAAAAATGCAAGCGCATATCCCAGTTACTAAATATAATATATGGGTATCGATCACAAATTAATATTATTACTGTGCGTAAGTAAACTATATTAAAATTACGTTAAATATTTTTAGTTAAAAATACAATGCTTTTTTTAAAATTGTCTTTACATGACGTACATATAACATGTTGATCCGTTTTAGAAGTTAGTTTAAGATATATTGTTATAAGTGTGGAATGGGGTTCCACGAAAACATTTTATAGTTCTAAGGGTTCCGTGAATCGAAAAAGTTTCAAGATCACTGGTTTAGAGTTTCAACTAGTAATGTTACATTTTCTCCAAAATTTTGCAAAAATAAGGATAAGATCTATACTAATTGGAAAGTTCTATACTATTTTTTTTTCTTCTTTTACTTCAGTTTTTACAGGATAATTAGTTTGGTTTTCCATTTTTTGACATAACACTGAGCTGATCTTGTTCAGAGTATTTAATGAAGTCAAAAGTTTTGTAGAAAAAATATATAAAAACATCTGAATGAGAAGGTAGGCGATCAAAACTTTTTCATTTAAAGAAGATATCGGAACATTTGACATTAAAAAAAATTAAGTTTACTTTTCATTCTGTGTTTGTTTACCTAAGTTGTCGTAAGAAATTTTTTAATTTTTTGAAGTTTTAATGTTTCCGGACCAAAAAAAAGAACATCTTCTTTATGTTGTCTATGTTTATGTCTTCTTATATGTTGTTACAAGTGTTAACTTGTAGCAACATATAAAGAAGATGTTGGTTCTCTTTTCTATCTATGAGCATACCTAGGGACGTCTTAAGGCCTCTCTCTCTGACGCCTTAGGGAGATCTCTCGATAAGGGCCTCGTCTCATTCTCAAAGCCTTAATAAGATCTTGATTCGAATAATTTTAGCGGCTAGATGTTATTTCCGGACGTGCTCTCCGAAAAACTGGGAATTTCAAACTATATGTCAACTGGCAACAGTGGTAAGACTACATTATTATGTGATGGCCGTCGTCCATCATTACTCATTCAGTAAAATGCGGTTTGAATGATTGTGAGTCATACACATTTATTTGCTTCGGGTTACTTTTTGTGCTAGTATTTGATAACGCACATCTGCTTTTAAAAGTGAAAGATGGAGCCCCTACCTTTGCGTATGGGCCCAGGGCCTCAAGAAGTCTGAAAAAGTTCCTGAGCATACCATTGAAACCTTTTATTGTATCTATATTCTTTCAACAAGCAGTTTAATTTATTTAAACTTTCAGAAGCCTTAGAAGTGTTGCAATTTTTAGCTTGATGAACATCGCTAACAACATAAACTTTGGAATTTTATACCATGGAACTACTATACACGTAGAATTGCGTTTTAGAATTCCTTTTCTTAAAGATGTTTTCTGACTTTTTATGGTGTGTGTTACATTGAAAGCAACTTACATCTGAAGTTTCTCCCTCACTGTCTTGCTGCCTAAGGGTGTGGGAGGAATGAAAGCAGGACCAGATAATTCCATAATCACAGTTATTTATTTAGTCAAACACACTAACCAACAACAATCTATTCTCTAAGCGAATGTCAAAGGAGTAGCACGGAGAAAGCAATGATTATTAAGCAAATATGCGCAACTAACTTATTTAACTCAACCTAATCTATCGTTGATTCCTAACCTCAAATCTACTAATTCAACACAGTGGCAAACACCACTCTTAATCTTCACATGCGAAAGTAAACCTTATTCAGTCTCACCTGCGTAACGAATGTAGCTGCTTCCTACCTCCTTCTCTAGAATTACAGAACTCTGACTTTATATAGTCGAACTAATCTGAATATTACGTTTCCTTCTTGAGAGGAATGGCTGTGAATTAAACGCGAATGCTAGCCCAAAGATTCCCCAAGAGGATTAGTGTGAGGAAGCGTAAAGATCCGTCACAATATAAAATATTTTTTGATTTATAAAGGGCATCAAAAAGTTCTCCTAATTGAAATTTTAACTGAATTATTGCATCTATCCGACTAAACCACCTCATATTTCATAGAATTTTCAATTCTAAATTTGAATAATAGCTATTTAAAACAGACGAGTGTCTATTTTAACTGAAACAAAAATTGTAAGGCTTTTAACAGTTGGAAAAGTTTTTTGTACTGAACAAATCGTTATTCGTATAACGTCGTTTACTACAATTTTCAAACTGTGATTATACAACAGCACAAGAATTACTCTTGGCACCCAAAGTACTTTTTTGGACACTGCTATGGTTACTTCTAATAAATGAACCGTTGTGTTCTCGACCGCGTAAATTAATAGTATCTAAATAATTTTTTGCCAAAATCTTTGTCCTGTTGTATCTGTTGCTGTACAAAATACTAAAAACTTTTCTTTAGTCCTCACTTCTGTATTTTCTAAATTAAGATAACTCATTCAAAATGATGAGGGAGAGAGAAACATCTGCTCTTGATGGCTGACATCAAGGGTACAATTAAGTAAAATAGAAAAATGCTTAGATTGTTTGATTCTATATAAAATAGTTTTTTTTTTGTTTTATCCCCTGATAGTCTAATTGTTTCATTTTAAATCTTATTTCTAAAGTAATGTGGTGTACTTTTGGGGGTTTTGAGTTTTGTTAATAAATATAGAGACAAGCTAAAGCCAAATCTTGCATCATTTCTATCCAGTTTAAAAAATTACCAATATTTTTTAATAAGTTGTTGCTGGAACCACGAAAGATTAAGCTTTGCTTAGGTAAAAACTAAAAGACGAAAATAAATATTTTAATAATGTCCAGCCAATGTGTTTATTTTTTATTTTTAGTAAATTTAAAACTTCGAGTTATCAGAAATCACACTATAGATAGATTCTGGAAATCAATTATACTTTTTTTTGTGAAGTTTTAATTCACACTCTTAATTGGTTCCAGGCATTAAAAAAATTGCTTGAAAATCCAGGCTAAAAAAATTACGTTCATGTTTGCCTCTTGAGTAACGGAAATTGTGTGTGGAAACCAGGTTCTTTGTTAACACGCGTTAAAGACCATCTACACTATTAAAATTCGAAGGTAAACAAACGTATCTATCTATGCGACTACACGACTAGGTCTATCTTCTCACGAACCGCACAACGCAGAAACTTGCCGAAGGTATCAAAAGATTGGGAATGATCCGAGGAAACCCCCCCCCCCGTTTTGACCATTTATATTCCGATAGTGCAATTAGTTAAAAAGATATTAATTAAAAACCTTAAAACACATAGTTGCCATTTTTTCCCACCAAGTGGCAAAGTTCCAATTTTTCGACCTCCCCCCCCTAATCCTAGACGTTTTTAAAACACGATCTAATTTTTTTTTTTAATGAGACTCGAACAAAAAATAATTACAGAATTGGAAAGATCATTTACTTTGCCACGATATTATAATTTATTTTACAAAATAATGATATTTTCTATTTTTTACGATTTTTTCTAAAATGAGTCAAAATCGATACGTTTTTATGAAGATGATTTCTAAATCATTCCGATTGTATATTATTTCGCGTTAATGAAATGATATTCTATACTAAAAAAGTTCATGCTTTTCTCTTTTAGAATCAGTCATTTAAAAAATAAAATGTCAAAAACTATTTTTTTACGATTTTTCAAAAAATAATCAAAGTTTTATTTAAACACTTACCGTAAAATCCGGCGTATAACGCGCACCTATACTTTCAAGCAGCAATTTTTAATTTTTAGGTATATTCGCCATATAACGCGCACCCCCTTCTTTACGAAGAAATCTGAAATGTTAGTATACAATGCTCTTATGTTTTGAATTCATTTATTCTAGTTATTATCTCAGACTTTTGAAAATATAGTATACTTCTAGAACTACAACCCTTAAAGTTTATGAGGAATGCCACATTTCTTTAAATAAACAATATTCCGATCTATGTAGAAGTCTTAGTTTTTTTCTTTGCTCATCTTTTTTTTTTCCTTTTTATTTTTAAGTTATACTCGGCTTATAACGCGCACCCGTAAATTTCGATGTTATTTTTTGCTTTAAAAGTGCGCGCTATACGCCGGATTTTACGGTAATAATTTATTTATTTATAAAAATAATCTCACGAAACATTTTTTCCGTGTGTAGAACGATATTATCCGTAATCTGTTCAAAGATTGAAAAAACTGCTTAAAAATTATGGTTAAAAAAAAAAAAAAAAGTGTGTTTTTCGTTTTTTTCCCTTTTCGCGAGAAATATTTAAGCATTATTTTTGTTACATTCTTTGTTTAAAAATCACCTTTGTTTGCAATCGATATATGAAGTTTGAAGGCTTAACTTAAAAATGAAGCCCGAAAAAAATTTTTAAACTTTAACAAATAACGCAAGGCGAATTGGAAGTCATTTTGAAAAAGAGTATTAGAAGTGCTGATTTTATGAAGGAAAGGGAAAATTTATATTAGACAAAGCCCGTGCAACGTCGGATCATGCAGCTAGTTTTCTATTAAGACTTGTACTTGAGCTGGTAATAACGGATTTGGCGATCGGCAGAGATCATTCAGAACTATCAAATACACACCTACTGTAGCAAATGGTAGATTTTGCCGTTTTCTTTTGATGTTTCCAACCGCTCGACTGAAACTGAAGTTAATTTCCGAATCAAAGCAGTTCCAACACTTTCTGATTGTAAGGTTCCTTTGGTAATTCCAGTGGTAACTCAGACGCGCGTTGATGCACAATTAGTACTGAAAACATTAGCTTTGGTATTCTCTGGTTTTTGAAAAAACTCAATAATTTAAAAGTTGTATTTATTTAATCTTTCTCTCGCTTTATTTTCTTCAGTCAATTCTGAAACCCGGACAATTTTTTTCCTGTTTTTTTCCCGCATATGGGAAAAAAATGCAAGTAAAAATTTAAAAACAACAACAAAAGATAGAAAATAGTTATTACAAAAATTCTTAAAGACACTCAGAAAATCACTGTTTGAAATATTATACTTTACTTCTGAAACACTTAGTATAACTTAAATCGTCACCGTGAAAAGATATGAACTACTTAACTTGTAACAAATAGTTCAAGGAGATGGTGGTACTCAATACTTCTTTTTATTAAAGTAAATAAATCAAATATAAAGGATGTATTTAAGACATAATGCACAATGCCAGATGGGATAAAATGTTAATATATTTTTATAAGGAAGCTTAGTTAAGGAGCAAAAACAATTTTGATGTATATTTTATACTAAGCTCGCTTTTTTTAGGTAAAAATCATATTGAGAAAGTACAGACACCATAAAAAAGAAAGTTAATTATAAGATTATTAAAAAAGATTGCTAAGATATCTTATTTGCCCGTGCATGTCGTACATCCAAATGAAATACACTCACTTCCAAAAGTTAAGCACGAAGAGATGTAAAATGCAAAAAAATCAACAAATACTGCTTTGATTGACACAAAATTTGGCAGTAAAGTAGCATATATATTTATACATAAAACAAAATCAATAATTATACACAGAAATGAAAACAATGTTAAATTTTTGTAAGTTATATAATGTCATACTGGAGACTTAAGGAAAATTATGTATAAAGTGAAAATGAACAGCGTAAAATGAAAAAAAGGACATTAATAGGGCATGTGATTCCCCCTTCATCTGTATGCAAAGTTTACACTTTCTGACCATGCTTTCAATTAGGTGGTCAACCACTGCAGAATTAAGCAATCGCCATTCTTCTTGTAGAGCAGTTGCCATATCAATAAGAGTGGCTGGAAGAGGGAAACGGGAAGATACAGCTCGACCGAGAGCATCCCAAAGATTTTCAATGGGATTAAGGTCGGGTGAATATGCTGGCCACGCCATACGCGCAATCCCTTCACTCTCCAGGTAGTCATCGACGATGTAAGCTCTATGGGAACGTGCATTATCGTCCATTAAAACAAAAGTAGGGCCAACTTCTGCAGCGTACAATTTCACAATGGGTTCTAAGACTTCATCTCGATACCGGACAGCCGTCACTGAATCCCGTTTAAAGATGTGCAGGTCGGTGCGGTATCCTGCCCACACCATAATGCTTCCGCCTCGGAATGCGTGATGTTCGGTGATGTTTTGGGGCTGATTGCGTGTTCCTTGTTTACGCCATATCCTTATAAGCTTGTCATCTGGCTCCAGAGCAAATCTTGACTCATCAGTAAACATGACATTGCCTCAGCAGACACTGTCCAATTGCCATGTTCCCGGCACCACTTTAATCGTGCCCCTCTTGATTGGATGGATAGAGGAACACAAACTCGAGGTACCCGGGAATACAGTAAATTCATATGTAATCTTCGGCGTACAGTAGCTGCAGATAAAGCCTTACTAATGGACGCTGTAACCATAGATGTCACACGTGTGGAGGTCGCTCTGCGATTCCGCTTGGCTACAATAGCAGTATATCGATCTTCCGCGGGGGTTGTAACCCTTGGGCGACCACCTACGGGCCTTCCGACAACTGTCTGTGTGGTTTGAAATTGTTTCCATAGACGTGAAATTACAGAATGATGAGCGCCGAAGAAAAGAGCAACATCTGTGATCGACTGTTCTGCTTCAATGCGCCCCACAGCCCGCCAGCGCTCAGAATCTTCCATTCGTTTTCTGGAAGTCATAGAAACACGTATGTCTTGAAATCAAATTGTACGAAAGTCTTAAACACCTTCTATCAGCACTTCCAATCAACTTCTGTAACCCTTCATAAAGCTGGTTTCTGCCCTTTTTGCATATTTTTTGACATGAAAGCACGATAGGCTGTTACCTAACATATATATATGTTTGCATACTTCAATCTACCTCTGCAGCGAGTTGCATCCTCTTTAATTCTGATTGGCTTCCGGAAATTAGCATTTTCCTCTCCGTGCTTAACTTTTGGAAGTGAGTGTATGTAGTATTGCGATCAACTAGCTTAACCGGCTGTGAGATATCATTAATAATTTAGTCTGATTTCCACTGGAGTAGCTAGTCTTGAGTGGGCTCTGTATCGAAGATTCTTTGGGGGCCCACTTTTTGGCCTCTTAATAGTTTACGATTTTTTTGCTTTCATGTGTTGGGGACCCGTATCATTGATAAGATTGATACGGGGGTAGCGACGCCCCTGCTGATTTCAATGAATGTCTTTGTTCAGGGCAGTGTGACTGCCGGTTGGATATGATTAAGCCTTCACATGATACGGGGATTAGGAGAATGGGATTCTAGCTTCGTCTCTCTTTCTCTCACACGTGGTCCTAGTTTAAAATTACACACCAGAAGTCTTCTCTATTGGATATTTTAAGCAAATCATTAATTATTTTTTCTTCAAATTTGATATAAATCTCCCCTAAAATACTTATTTGACAAAATAAGAAACAAAATTGCAGTAACAATTACTTTTATAATTAAATTTTATTATTTAAAGTGATTTTTCAAATTGAATGCAGTGACATTTTAACTTAAGGTAATTTTGTTTTGTACTTATGGGATTGTTACGTAAAAAAAGTACGTTTTGCAAATGCTACGAAGATTCTGAACGAGCCACGGCCTCTTTAGTCCTTGAATAAATAGGTTTTTCAGTCAACGTTTTGAATGATTTCCTTTTACCTATATACTAAACATAAAATTACATTCAAAGCAGAAAAATGTTAACAAAAACATTAAAGGAATTGGAGAAATAAACCGAATGCACTCGCGTTTCATAAACAAAATTGTCATGCAGCCCGCTACCACTCAACTCGAGTAAGTGAACGAAGAAGTACGCGGGCAGAAATATGATTGTAAAAAGAGGTTTCGAAGTAGGAGGATCTAAGTGTATTGTATTTTAAGAGTTTTTATCAAAGTGTTTAGATATGTTTAAAATAAATTGGTAAAGCTAAAAAGAAAGGTGTTTCTTTCCTGGACGATACGACAAAAATAAAAGAAAATTTTCTAGTTTGCTGCTAGTCCTGGTGTATATACTAAATATCGGCCGAGCAGAGGATCCAAAAAAAATACATGTAAAATCTACCGAGGATCTTTCTCAGGATGACGTGATATGGAATCTAACAGAGTTGGGTGCCAGCTCAATTGTTGCCCTCCTCATTTGACCGTGGTTCAAAATTATGAGTGCTACTCTTATATATGTACTCACAAATGATTCTCCTGCGGTGGAATGGGTTCGCGGGACTCTGGAGTAGAGCGACATCTCTATCTTTTACCCTATTTATATTTCTCACACAATATAGGGCAGTTTTCCGGTTTAACTCTTGGTAACAATGTGACTATTCGTTTTAGGGGGGGGGGGGCTTAAATGAATAATTCTTCCGATTCTGAATCTTTTTTCTTCTTCTTTAAACTAAAGGACAATTAATAGGAAAAAAGTATCAACGGGAAGTGATGGCGTCAACTGAAAAGACGAATCGAAAGAAACTTTTTATTATTATAGTTTTTTTTATGTGTTCTGCTCCATCCCCCCCCTTTTTTTTTTCGTTTTTGGGTCTGTACGGTGCATTTGTAGAGGATAATTTTACTATTTTTGATGTATTTGTAAGAATGCTGGAACAATGTATATTCTTTCTTATTTTTCTTACCCTTATTGCTCTCATTTTCTTCTTATTATTTTTGCTTTGTATATTTTTATTATGTTTACGTATGCAGTGGCGTAATGGAGAACATTTGTCCCCTCCCCCCTGCAAAGTCAGGTTTTGGACTCTCAAGTTGGTTTTTACAAAGGATAGGTACTTGGCGGCAGTCAGGCTTTGAAACCTCGTAGAAACCTGGGTCTCCCGCATTGCGGGGGGGTGCACGTTACGCCAATGTACGTATGTATATGGTGCAGTTACCTTTAAATTTGTATTATGTTATTTTACTGTCTTGTGTTGTTTAAAATATAAACTTTGATTTTTTTTTCAATTAAGACTGGACGTGTGGGGATGGTTGTGTGTGTGTGTTTTACTAGGAATCGGTTTGTAGCTCAAAACCCTCTTCGGGTGAGCTCGATTCCCTTGGATTCCTCGATTCTACCAATAGCCTTCGTGTTGCATCAGAGTGCAATGCCAAATCAGTGAATCAGCTGAATGGTAGCAAAATGCTATTTTTTAAAAAAATTTTTAATAGAAATTTGAATTTCACTACAAATCAATTTATTGTAATGTAAATTCTGACCATAATTAATATTCTACTATTCTAATCATTTTCAATATTCAATTGTATTTTATACTGGCGATAGATTTTATTACGTGATTAAATCAAAATGAAAACTTTTTGGCAGTTCTAATATTCCTTCAGCATGCTTGGCTTTTTCAGTTCACTTTTATTTTTCATTCTGATTCTTCTAAAATTTGATTTAGGGTTTGGAATCCTGTGCTATATTTTCAATCCCGTGATTTCGGGATTACATTATCCAAATCCTGGGATTGGTCCCGGGATTAGGACTGAACTATATGAAAAATACTTACACATTAGCATAGTTGAAATTACATAATAAAACAGAAAACATAATTAAAAATTGGTTTAATAATATTATTTATTGAAACAAATCAAAACAAAATTTAATTCATCAGAAAAAAAAACCAAATAAAAAATAGTACATGTAATGAATTCAATAAAATAGTATAATTTGAATTCATTTAAAAATTTACCCATTTGAATTAAAAATCGATATGTTTGAGATCTTCCAAAATCTCATTGTAAATTTAACACAATAAAAAGCCCTTATTTTATTTTCTTTGAAACATTGTATTTTTTTTTTTTATATTAATATATTAAGATTTGATAACTACATGGTAAGACATTCTAAGGAAGTAGATTTTTCAAAATTAAAATTAGGTAGTCTGAACTAAACTTTTTTTTTCGATAAACTCACATATACTTGTACACAGCACGTACAAAGGTAGAACGGATTTACATATATTTGAATCTAAAAAATTTTTCTTTACACAACTCTCACAGAAAAAATACTTTTCTTTTATAAAAAATCGCATTAACATATAACGTTAGAAATTAATCCTAATAAACACTAAAATTAACTTTAAAATGCATTTTACTCGAAATGTGTTTTTTTCGAAAAGCTCAAACGAAGACAGCGATTGCTCAAAAAGTTTTTTAATTAATTTTCTGAAATTTTTTGTGTATGTTCTGTATAACAGTAGAAGTGTTTTAATCTTCAGATTTATCAATCACTGCTTTATTACAAAATTTACAGTTCTTTTAATGAATATAATCACTGTTTTTGTAAGCAATTTCATATAATAGCTAAGATAAAATGCTCTAGTTTTTGTAAAAACTAAGTTATCTGTTATCCTGAATGTCATTTCAAAAAGGAATTGCAAAGTAATACCTTAAAATTAAGAATTTGTTCATTTACTATTTCTACAGCGCGGGCCTCGTTTATGTAATTTTTTGTTAATTTTTACCCATTTTTTCCCATTTTAGTAGTAATAATTTACTTTTCACTTCTTAATTTTAGCCTTTTTTCTTAAATTGTACTAAATACATCCACAGAAACCACCAAAAAAATCTCCACATCTCCATTTTTTTAAAAAAAAAGTTGTCGCAAGTAGTCGGATACCTTAACATGATAATTCAGAAAAATGATTCATGATCATTCAGAAAAGAAAAATCGAAATTTATTATAAACATCAGACAAATGAGGCACAGTTTTTTTATTATTGGGGAATAGCCATAAATGTTGCACAATGTCTCGTTTCGGAAATGGAAGCTCTCTATATAAATTTTCTGAGAATTTTCTTAGAAAATTTTGACGAGAAAAAAAATTTCAAAATATAATTCAGACAAAAATTAAATCCCGGGATTTCAACAAACACCGGAATCCAGGGATTTTATTGGAGGAAATTGACTTGTAAGTTAATTTAAAATCGATGTGTAGAAATTTATAGTTTCCTTGCTCTATATAAAAACTAAAAATAACTAAAAAATCAACCTAAAATGGATTGCATGGAATTTGATTTAGCAAAAAGGAAAATATGCCACCAAAAGCATCGAAACACATATTATTCTAGCAACAGAAAGAAAGCATGCTTGAAAAAAAAAATTGAAGCTATTTTATGAATGATCCATTTTGCTTTTTATTGTAATATTTTCAAACCTTTGTCTTTTGGTCATTTATTTGTAAATATTTTTTATATTATAGTAAGAAGATTTCAATTTGATTAAGAAAACAAAAAACTTTTTCAAGTATTCGAGTTTCAATTATGAGTCTGTTCCCAAACTCTTTCCTTCAGATCACATTTTGCCCCTTTCCCTCTTTCTTCCGGGAAGTATAAAAAGACAGGATGGGGTAACTTGCCCTTTATCAAGTGCAACATGCATCTTTAACCTTATCGAGGCCATGACCTCTTCCCATTTCCCTTTTGGCATTCATAAGTTTAATATTTTCGTTCAAAAGGAGAAAAACGAAGCAATCATCAGAGAAATAAATCGAGTATCTATATCATAACGAAGAATGCAGATTTAAAAGTATTTTGGTTTGTCTTGTTTTACTCATATAACACGTAGAGAGAGAAATATGACTACAACTTAATCGTTTGCAATAATTTTAATCACGAAAAGAAAATTACTTGATAATTATAATGATAGCATATATGGAATGGAAGTGTCGGTGGCTTACATAAACTTGTTTTATGGGAGGAGTCAATAGTACACAAGGGGGGAGGGGATCCCCGGGTCCAGACTCCCCATCACCCTCGATTTTTTTCCGATTGATTATAATCCTATGTATATTGTAAGTAAAATTTTTAATTCAGTATCTGTTATTAATAATTAATTGTATTACTTAATGCTAATTATTTATTCAATAATTAATTTTTTACTGTTTTTTGTTCCCGACAATCGACAAAATCAAAAGAATATGTTTGGCAGCGTATTGAGGTTGTGATGGATGTCCTCTCACATCGATCAGTGTTCGAGAGTTAGAATGAAGATCAGCCATAATCAAAACAATATAATTTATTTAAAAGTCTCAACAACCTAACAAATCTCTACAACCCAGGTTAGGAAATGCACCTATAAGTAAGTATTGGAGCAAAAGCGAGATAGACAAGATAATTGAATCACTTACTTTTGGAACGTCTTGGCAATTCACGTTCCCAATAATCGAAATTCCGTTCAAAGCTAATCTACTTTAAGCCGACACTAATCCAATTTAAATATCTAATTGACCAAATCGTCAGTTATCAATTTTAAATATTAAACAATTAATCATTAGTCACTCTCGAATAGCTTTCTACTACTTTGTGTTAATCACTAACTTTTATCATCTAGCTCCTAACCTTTCTCTCTCTCGAACCTAAAAGTTAATGCTTAAATATAAGCCTTGATTTACATAAACCGCATCTTCTTCGGGAGAAAGTTTTCAATAGAACAATATTTGAAAGGAGTAAATTTCCCAAGAGGATTAGTAGGAGGTTCACGAATAGACCCATTACAAGGTATGATACGAGAATGGTGGACTTTCGTCCCTGGACCCCCCCTTGAAAAATCCTTGTGTACGCTACTGCGAAGGGTTATATATATATTTTTTAAATACATAGTTGAAAGCACTCAGGAGTAATCTGAATGCTGAAAATTAAAATTCTATTAATCTGTGGGATGGGTTTGAACCCCCAAATCCCACCTTCATGTACGCCATTGGGAATTTCACATTGCAATAAATTTAAATTTATTTTTTAAAGTTAGAGGACTTTGATTCGTAGTAAAGGAATGCTATGTGAATAGCCTGTAAGAAATTTCGCAATAGAAAGATTTAAAACATTTGTTTCATGAAGGGGAATCGAAATTTGATATGTTTTGCTTATGGACAGAATCGAAGAACAAGTCCTCTGGGCGAATGTGTTTATTGATAAAACGAAAAAAGAAATGCCATATCGGTTTATTCAAGTATAGTAATTTCGGTTAAAACTTTCGGAAATGAGAGAGATCTGTGAATCTGGACACAAAAAAAAATTACTAAATACCAATTTGAAGAATATTTCTGTCAAATTTTAGTTTTAAGTTTCAAAACTTAGTTTTTGTATTTAAAGTGCGCGCGCGATGACAGCTTTTAATTTTTTTTTTAATTCTACGTTATTATTATTTTTTTATAGTTGTTAGGTACAATAATAGTGCACTAAAAATTTTATTTACAAATTTCATCAATGATTATGAAATAACCAATGTATTACATTCAAAACTAAACGTAATTTTTAAAAAGTCCCTAAAGTTTGCGATCTACATGCAAAACGTAGCTTAAAATTTTAGTTATTATTCATTTATTGTAATGAAAAAAAGTCACAAAATATTATTTAGTTGATACTTTCATGAAATTTAAAGTAATTATATATATTTTTAGTCCTGCTTTCTTGTATTAAGAGGATAGAGATAGGGTAAGAAACTTTAATAAAATACTTGTTATTATTAATTATTATACAATTTGTGATAGCTTAGCTATTTTACAATATGTGTTAGGAAAGTAGCTCAACACTTACTTTGTAATTTTTATTTCTTAAAAATATTTTTAAATCTGAATACTTATTTAAAATGAATTGTTTAATTTATTTGAAATTAATTGTTTGATGCAAACATTCCATCCGTTAAGTAATCGTTTAAAAAATAACAAGTTTAAAGTTTAACTTATGTACTAATTTTGAATGAGTATAATTTTTTTTTTTTTTTTACTATAAAAAGTATGTAGAAAGTTTTATGGGGAATACGGTTTATTTTATTTTCTTCAATTATTCTATTCTTATAGTTGCATTTTTAAGGGCACATTTAAAATAAAAAAAAATTAATATTCCTAAATAATTATTTGGAATTGTATATGTCCCCCAAGATGAGATAAGAATGGATTCTTTTGTTGTATATAAAACGAGTGGTTGGATTTTTTTTCCCGACTCAGAATTCCTTCCCCCCATTTGACCTACCCCCACAATACAACTGCCAGTTAAGATCGTTGTCCGATCTAACCTCTCGTGGTAGGACACAAACTCTGTGCGGAAGCCGGTTTTTTGAAGAGGAGGGGGAAACGTCTCATATAAAAAGACTCATTCGAAGATGCCTCTGCTATTTCAACATCGAAAAGACAAGATGAAAGAGAGATCCATAATTTTTTGCGCCCTTCTGTATGTGTCTATTGCTTTCATTTTCTTGAAATATGCAAATGCTCAAAGTGAGTCATTCTTTTATGTATTTTGTGTTTATAAATTAAATTTGTTATTTTTCTTTTTTATTTCAATAGAAGAATCAAGACCATAATTAAGACGACAGATATTAGTAAAATAACTTGCGGCGCGGTGAGATCTTACTTAAGGGTTAATTATTTCTTTTTTATTGCTTTTCTCTAGCTTAATTTTCTGTGGTGTGCTTCGACAAGTGCTTTATTATGTTAATCCGGCTCCTGCAGTCATATTTATTGAGTGCTTAATGTTTTGTATAGATTTATGTTCTTGTTATTTCATGTTTTATGTTCTTGTTATTTATTTGACTGAAGATATTGTGAATACAATAATGTTCTCTTTTACTTTTCATTAATAGCTAACTTGCTACTGTTGCTTTTCACTTTCGTTAATATTTTATAAAAACAAAAATTGTTAATTTTTTTTTTTTTTTACAGTTTTATTTTCACAGATAGTATTTAAAGACATTTTCATATTAATATGCAGCGTTTATATTGATGTACAAAATTTAAAAAAAATATTATTTAAGGAAGTTTAGAGTGAATGAATCTCTTTCAGAAGATAATATAGTATAAAAAAATATAAAATCCTAAGAAATTTAAAATGTTATATATATGTAGGGATAGGGAGATTGGAGAAAGGTTTAAATATAAAAGTACTTGACACAAATGTTTTGAATATCAAATTACTTTCGTATAATAAACTTTTTTTTTTTAATTTAATAAGATATTGCACTCGAGGTTTCGGATATTTTGTAAATGCATATTGTTGAAGTTCATTTGTGTTTAATACATTATCGCCATTCTTTTCCCCGGGTAAACTTAGGTGATATTTTTAAAGCATCACACTTCTTGAATTGAAATCTTTCTTCTACAAATATTTAATTATGACTTCACTAATGTTTTAATTACTTATGAATGGCTGTATTTTTATATGCTTTTATTTTTCGAAACAGGTTGTGGCGTTACACGATATGCAAATAATGCTTCTGAAAGGATTGTTGGGGGCAGATTAGCATACAAAGGCGAATTTCCATGGCAGGTAATATTTTCTAAGTAAATTTTTTCGATATTTTTTATCTTTGCATTTGACAATAATTTAAATACGTTTCTAATTTAATGTATCCACCCGACTAAAAATATTAAATATGTTAGATGGTTTGGTTTCTTTCAACATGCATAAAAGGAAATAATGAGAGTTTTTCATGAAATCATTTGTAATTCTAAATTAATTTAAATGACATTTTTTAAAAATAACACCAGTTTTTTAGTTTAAAGAAATAGTATTCATTACAAATGTTTAGAGCATATTTACCATTTTTGATTTATTAGAATTTATTTGCATGGAATTTGTTAAATTAAAACGACCCCAGAGTTAATTTTTCCCTACACCGAAATTTTTTTGTCTCTTAAATAGTATGAAAAGGACAAGAGAAATTTAAATTAAAAAAAAGTACTATGCATTAGAAGTTATGTAAGAAATTCAAAATAACGATCTTTATAATGATTGATCATCAAATATGTTTGATTCTTTCTTAATATGATTAATTTTCTTACTTAAGTATTCCTAAGGCTGTCTTTGCCCAATGTACAAGAGCCTGAAATAACACGCGGAACGTATTTTCAGACAAAAAAATGTTTTAGTTTTCATGAAAGTTTGTAACATTGTATTTACTTATGCTATTGTGTTTCTGAAGTTTCAAAATATTCCATAAGTAATTTTTTGAACTTGCAAAAGTGTAGCTCATTTAGTATTATAATAAATGAGAAAAAATGGGAAACATATCAAATGGAATGGATCAGAAAATGGATCAACTCAGTTAAAAATGAGAGGTTTGATGAAATATATTGCTCTGCACGCGGAATAGTGAAGTCAGAATGTTGGAGCACTTTTGCAACTGAAAAAATATTTCAAATTCGGGTTCAAATCTTTAACATTACGGGAAGACAGCTTTCGGTATATTTCTAATAACCCTGGTATCTTGCACCTGGTTAATTGGATACGGTACCTGGGACCAATTATTTTTAGGCATTCAGAAGAAAATTTTGCATGTCCCATATTAGAGCACACAGAAAATCTACATTTCTGAGATAAAAATATGCCATTTTCAAAGAAACATCTATTTAAAATTTTTAAAAAATTTCAGTATTTTAAAAATTTCACTTTTACAGATTTAAATATTTTTAAACAACTTTTTCCTCACTTTCTTGTATATGTTTCTTACAATTCTTTGCATGGAGATTGGATGTACACGATTATCAAATATTTTTTTTACATTTTTCTCTCCTCAAACATTAGAACTACCTATGTTAAACCTTTTGGATTTTTTTTTAAAAGTAACTCTTTACCTGAAATCTTATTTCATGCTCAGAATTACCAAACGTGTTATGTAAAATAACTAGAAAAAGTTTCAAAACTCTATACTGTTTATACGGAAAAAGTCTCAATATGTTAAATGCATAATCATGAAAAATAAAAAAAATTGAGAAAAAGTTTAACCTTTTTTGAAGCCCAATAAAATAAATGAAAAAGCTAAAACATGGTATTAATTATTACATATATTATACACCAGATTCTATTTAACATCTTAACAGAAAAAAACAATCCTAAGTTATTATATACTAAAAGATATTAAAATTAAATGGAATGAAAGACTGCGAAATGTCTCAAATGCATTATAAATTTTTTCATAAAATTTACATTTCAGGTTTATCTCTCTCTCTTTTTTAAAAAAGTTTTTCATGACGCTGTAATAAATTTTTGACGTAGTTAAGATTAACTACAACAGATGGCGCGAGGATATTTTTTTTAAAATAAATTTATTCTTGACTACGAATACTTTAAAACACAACACCAAAAATGTAAATCACAGTTTTATAATTTGAGCAATGAGTATGAACAGTTGTATAATTTGTACGATGAGGGTTGATCCACCGTTAGGCGGCCAGACTTACTCTCTCCCTTGTTATCATTATTTCTAATTTTATTTAAAGAGATATTATTGAAAAACACAAAACTTAAGTGTAATTACATCTTTTATAATTCTGAGGCAATTCATTGATTTTTCTCTTAATGTTTTTTTAGCAATTGTAGTCTCTTCTTTTGATAAATCTTGTAGTAGCCTCACCAAACAGCAAGTATTTTATTTTGTAAATTTTAAAGAAACCCGTTTTCTTCATTTGAAGAATTTTTTAATGATTTTTTTTGTTAGCAATGAATTTAAAAATTGCTTCTCAAACTGCATAGTAATTTGATGCTATATCATTGGTGTTTCTTTTAAGCCCCTGTTCCAAAGTTTGCTGTGAAGACTCTCATTTGCCTTATTTGTTAAAAACAGATATTTTCTATCGATACAATAGTGTAGAATACGGATATTTTCTAGAAAGTCCAAGTTTTATACCAATTTTAATATTTATTGAGAAAGCTCAGCAAACACCATACAAAAATATTTTCCAAGTCTTTTTATAAACTGCATATCCACTTTCAAGCAATGAGTATTTCAGAATGTCCATAACATTTTAAATCTTTGTAACAGATATCCTCTAAATTTTATCATTTCATATTTCAACATCAATTCTGATGTAATAGATGATATATCTATCACCGAAACAAAAATTTCATTACTACGACTTTCATCACACCATTAGTAGCAGCTTTTTTTTATTTACTAACAAGATACGGGATTTTATCATCTGGGATAGTCATTAATAAAATGTACACCGAAAAAAGATATTTAGATAAATATTTAAAAAAAATAACACACCCAGAAATATACTTAAATGAATTAGGAGCTGCTTTCATCAAGAATTATATGAATGGCTAAAAAGTAAGTTTTTTGTTTACACTGATAAATTAATTTCGAATCTACAAAAATTTCAAAACACAGCGCAATAATATCTCTCCCATGAATAAAAACATAAGGGTTGGTTCACTTCTCTTCTAGTTAAGCATCAAACTTTAGAAACGCTCGCAAAAGTTGTGATGGATGTGTTCTCACATCCATCAGTGTTCGAGAGTTAGAATGAAGATCAGCCATAATCAAAACAATATAATTTATTTAAAAGTCTCAACAACCTAACAGATCTCTACAACCCAGGTTAGGAAATGCACCTATAAGTAAGTATTGGAGCAAAAGCGAGATAGACAAGATAATTGAATCACTTACTTTTAGAACGTCTTGGCAATTCACGTTCCCAATAATCGAAATTCCGTTCAAAGCTAATCTACTTTATGCCGACACTATTCCAATTTAAATATCTAATTGACCAAATCGTCAGTTATCAATTTTAAATACTAAGCAATTAATCATTAGTCACTCTCGAATAGCTTTCTACTACTTTGTGTTAATCACTAACTTCTATCATCTAGCTCCTAACCTCTCTCTCTCTATCGAACCTAAAAGTTAATACTTAAATATAAGTCTAGATTTAAATAAGTCGCATCTTCTTCTTCGGGAGAAAGTTTTCAATAGAATAATGTTTACAGAAACTGTTTTCCCCCAAGAGGATTAGTAGGAAGTTCTCGAATAGACTCGTTACAAAGTAAACAAATTGAAAATGTACAAACCCCGATGATAGCGTCTAGGCAAGATGCAGACATCACGTGTTCTACTTTCGGTTTTCATTTCGGCATACTGCTACTGAAAGTTAAATAACTCGATAAATAATAGATACAAAATTTTGTATACACATACTTCGAAAAAAGTCATAAAATTCAAACAAAATAATAATAATAAATCGATTTTTTTTTAGGGTAATGTGCCTTCTTAAATCTGCAATTTTATAATTTCATTTATAATACTAGTAAACTGATCTATAACATGAAGAAATATTTTTCGAATGCGTGTAAATATTTTAAACATGAATGATAATTTTTTTTATAAAATACGAGATCAAAACCAAACAGAAAAATTAAATTTTGAAACGTAATTCGAAAATGACAGTAAAAAAGTCGCGCAAGACTTTAATACTTCTTGTAAATTAATTAATAAATTATTAATTTGATGATCTCGAAATAGAATTCTTTTGTTGAAAAATCAATGGTTTTTAAATTATTTTCTCAAAAAAAGCTAATTTTATCGATGAACTTTAGAATCTATCTGCAACAAAATCGTATTATATGTTATTACCCCATCGATGTATCGATTTCTTGTCTTTTACGCAGGTTTAATTTGTCGGTTTCTCTTCAAAGAGATGAATGAATTTCATTTGCATTACTTAGGAATACATTCGAAGTAAACAGATTTTTTACGAAATAAGTTTTTTTTTAAATCATGACCAGGGCCGCTTTTCCACTTAGGCACGTGCCTAAGGCGCAAAAGATTTGGGGGCGCAAAAATTTGGAGGACGAAAAACAAGAAAAAATTAAAATTACAGGTAACGTATCGCCACCTAGGGAGTCATGAGAGAAGCATTTCTGCCCTTTAGAGAGTAAAGACTGAAATGAGATCTACTATAGAAAATGAAAAGCTTAACAGTTTGATGTTGCTTTGCACTCAAAATGATATTACCATGTAAATTGATTATAATGATTTTACGATAATCAAATTTGGAAGTAAACCCCTTTGTTGTTATCAATACAATGACAGTGACTGAACAAAGAATAAGAACATCTAAAAGTAAAAGAGAGTAATGCGGTAAGCGACGAAGTTGATAATCAATAAGTTGAAAACAGTTTATACAATTACGTATAATAGTGTCGTAACTTATATACACCTCCGAATCGTGAGGGAGCAGGATTCTAGGCGGTCCAAAGGTTATGGTTTTGCAATCTTTTGTAACATCTTTCTTGGGACCCAAAACCTGACTTTGCAATGGGGCTATAATGTTCTCCGTTACGCCACTGATGCATACTCTATACTGTAATTGCAAACGATTTCATTAATTTACTGTACTAATTTACAAAATGGTGAATAGGTGGCTGTTCCATGATGCTGTAAGGTAAGAAATGAACAAAAGTGGCCAAACTATGCCGCTATTCTTTCCTTAACCCTTTACGTACCGCATTATGATTTACTGCAGTTTTTTTCATGGAATAATTTTTTTTTTTTGGATCACTACACTGAAAATTAAGGGATATACATAAACAAAATACTCAAATTTGGAAAATTTAATCCGTTGGAGCTAATTAATTAATTAAAGATATTCAACTGTAAAATTAATTATATACACTGTTCACTTAAAATAAATAGTCAAATCGTTTTCTAAGGTCTTCATTAACATACGAAAAAATAAGACACTTAAATTTTGATATTAATTATTTTTTCGGGACAAAAATGATAATCTTTGCAATTCACTGAAAACGCCGTCAGCTGAAAACGCATTTTCTGCTAAAAAACTATTCGCCTTCTCCGCTAAAATACTCATCATAGAACCCGTGCTGCCATATATCTTGGAAGAGTGCATTTCAAAGAATATTCCTGCTAAGTATCGTCAGAATATTCGTAAAAATAGTTATTCTATATAATTTCAAAGTGAGTGCTACTTATAAGTACCATCGGTACATAAAGGGTTAAAATTGCCAATCCAGGACATGGTGGGTCTATAGGTGGTGGAAAGACTCCAAACAGAGTAAAAATAAAGAAAGGGGAAAGAGTTAAAGGAAAATCCCTCTTGAACCAAAACTGATAAGGTAAGAACTGAAAATGGGGGAGGGAGTGCTCTGAAAATAATGTGTTGGGGGTGTAACAGTTTGAAGTACCTAGGGCACCTGTGATGTTAAAAACGGCCCTGAGCATGACTTCTTTTTAATAATATTTTTTCTTAAGGAAGACGCAATTTCTTTTTCTATCTTATCCAAGTAGCCTTAAAATATTCCATGATATATTTTTTTGTTATGGAGATCAATATACAAATATATATAAATCTGAATTGAAGCCCCTAAACATGAAATATTAAATCCTATAATAGTTTTTAGTGAATTAAAGTACTTACTCCGAAGTGAAAGCACACGATATCTAGTGACTGTAATTGAACTTGAAACATTAATTGACTGATAAGTTATAACAATAAAATTAAAATGTAATGGTTTGAAATCGATTCGATATATTTTTAAAAAACGTCGACGAGTTTTCTGCATAAATCACACATCAAAACATTTTTTCCCCTCTTTGAGTTGCCCCTACTTGTCTAAAGAAGTAGATCCATTCAAATTTAAAAAACAAATACAATCAATAAATGTCTCTATAAATGAAATTGAAAACTTTTTTTTTTTGTTTTTTGCATTAAGTTATTTTTTAAACTTTAAAAGTGTATCAAAATGTAACAAACTTTATAAGTAATTTCAAAGTTTCAAATAAGAAATCATACATACAAATTTGCGAGTGTATGTTTTCTTATTATACACTCGCAAATTTGTATATATGATTTTTTATTTGAAACTTTGAAATTACTTATAAAGTTTGTTACATTTTGATACACTCTCTCACTCTCTCTCTCTCTATCTCTATTTCTATATCTATCTACATATATATATATATATATGTAGATAGATATAAAAATAGAGATATACCATTTTGGGCCCTGTGGCCATTTTTTAATTATGATCTGTACTGCTTTGGTATATTGCTACTCTAATATGCAAAACTTAAGCACCTTTTCAGATTGTGCCATGATTCAAAAAGAAAACAAGTCATATGAAAAAAAAATTTTCTAGTCAATTCCTACTTAGGTCAACAAAGAAATATTTTATTTTAGTTTCTTTTTATTAAATAATTACAATATAAATATGTATATACATATGATAGAATCACAATATTAAGTGACAAAATAAAAAGCTATTTGCCTTGCAATTTTCCATTTTCCTTTCTATATATGGCGTTGGACTACTATTTTTGTTTGTTACTATTTATTCATTGATTAAATTTAATTATTCCAATAAAATATTATAGGAAAAAAATCACATTCTCATGAATTAGGCCATCCCAGGGGGGATTCGAACCCACGACCTTTGGATTAGAAGTCCAACGCGCTATCCATTGCGCTACAGGGACACGACGAGCGATTTTCCTTTTTATAAATGACGTTAGACTATTATTTTTGCTTGTTACTATTTATTCAATAATTAATTTTAATTAATGAATTAATGTTTGAAAAAACTGTAGTGACATCAAGTGTCATCCATTACATGTTTAAAAAAATTTATTTGAACTTGAGTGGATGAATAAAAAGTATTTTATCAACGATATAAAATTTGAACAAGATATATATATATATATATAAGTAAATAAATATAGAGAGAGTGTGAACTAATAGTAGGAATTGTAAAAAAAATCAACCGGGTAATATGAAATTCGCACTACAGAGGCCCAATGTAGCATTTAAAGGTTGATGAAAGCTTAGTAGCAAAAAAAAATCTGTACACATACATTATGGAACAAAGCAGAACATTTTTTTAACAGAACGGCGTTAGTAAAAAAAAAAAAAAATATGCCTGAGCCATGAGAAAACAACAAACCAAAGTCCTTTAGTAAGAGAAATGATCTCCACTAACTGCGATGGTTGCATGGCACCTTCTGTTTATGCTCAACACCTAATCATCCAGCAGCTCTATCTGGTTTCTGCATAGGATACGATTTTGCTGCTAGGTATCTCTCCACAGCATCCCACATATGTTTGATGGGATTTAAATTCAGGAAACATGTTGGTTAGTCTATTCTGCAGATATCCTCATTTTTAGAAGTTCATCAACTGCAAAGGTTCTGTGTGGACGTGTATTGATGTCCACAAGGATAAAGTCTGTCCAGTGGAATCTCGGAACAGACTAATGTGTAGGAGGATAATATAATCGCTATAACGATTTTTGGTAAGGGAGCCGTTGTTGAAAATATGGAGCTTCATTCGTCCAATAAACATAGTACTTCCTCACACAAGCATTCCAGAACCACCCTAGAGGTCTCTTTTCTTGATGCTCAGGGGATGAAACCTTATACCTACTTCTTTCCATATCATCTAGCCCTGAGAATCGTTTCTCAGATGTAGTGAACACACGCAACGGGACTCCATTGATGATATGTTAAGTGTTTTGTTCTTGATATTACTGTAAATGATACCACCAATAGGCTGCTGTTAATGGGAGAATAATCCACCTTTAAGCAGATGTCTAGTCGCAGTAAACCATGATACCTGTCGTCCAGTTGCCTTACGCAACTTCTGAGCAATGTTGCCGGATATCTGGTTCTGGTCTCTTTTCGTCTGTAAAATGATTTTCCGGTCATTACTTACCGTTGTTTCCCTTGGCTAACCATTGCCAACCTTTCTTACGGCCGTACCTGCCCTTTGGAAGGTTTTCAAGTTCTTGAAACTATACTTTTATCAATTCCGAATTCTTGAGAAACACTTGTCATGATAAGCCCCTTTTTAAGCTTGTCGATCATTCTACCGCATATTAAGATATCTTGATGGTTTTTTTTGTCGTCGTTATGAACGTACGATTTCACTTTCACTTGCTGGGAATGTCTGCAAATGCATCCTCCCTCCTTTTCAAGTTACCTTGACATTTAGCGCCTGCATTCCACGTGTTTGCATGCCATAACGTCTCTGATGTTATAATGCCGATATTTGAATATGCGTCCCTTTTCGACTCAGTTGCCTTTTCTCTGTACTGGCCTCAAAAAGCCTTTTTCAATAATTCTATAGTTGTGTTTAAAAATGCATTTGTGCTGCTTGAGTTTTGTCCGCTAGTGTAAATATCACTTAGCTTTAAGTTAGATTTATAGCAACTTAGATGTGATTTAATATCGTCGGCCTAATTATCAGAATGCGTAACTCCTTTTGGATGAACTTTACAAAAGCAAGTAAAAACTGTTTATCTTTACTATGTATGGAATTATTTCAATGCAGTTATGAATTAGCGATATTTTTGTACGAAATATGTAAAGCAATCCAATGGATAGGCTTCAAAATACTCCACTAGATGGTCGTATTTCGTTAAAAGTCGCATTTCATTTTGTGGAGTTACGCATTCTGATAATTAGACCGGCGATATATATATATATATATATATATATATATATATATATATATATATATATATATATATATATATATATATATATATATATATATATATATATATATAACTTAAACTAACATTTACTTAGAGTGAGAATCTTGTTAATTTGTAATATCTAAATCATAATTACGAATAACCTATTTTAAAACGCATCTCATTTCATCTCCAGAATTAAAACCTATATTTTGACAAGGATTAAAACCTATATTTTGACAAGAATTAAAACCTATATTTTGACAGATTAATCAGTAATTCCTCGTTTAAAGGATTAGACCCTGAATTTTTGACTGATTTATTCGCGATTCCTAGTAAAAGAATGTAATAGTTTACATGGAACTTACTAAGTGGTTGAAACTTTTCCTAAGCACTGATGTACTTTCTAAAAATAACTTCCCTTCACTTAAACTCGTGATTATACTTTTTAGATACCATTCACCCTTGTTTTTCCTTGAGTTTTTAAATCTAGAAAATGAATTATTTTCTCTCTTGTATTTTTGCACTTGTGCGAAGAGCAGCCCCAAGTAAATCTCCTGATGTAAAAATTAAATTAACGATTATGCGATCAATATTAAGAAGCTTTTTCACCGCCATGACTACAAATCACAAAATGAATGCATCGGTATATACATACACACACGCATATTATTGTGTCCCAAAGCAATATTATTATACCTAAATATAGGTATTCATTTGAGGTAAGTAAATTGGGCTTACCTTCTTTAAAAA